>PVIH01002473.1:170093-188946 GCA_004025045.1 Sigmodon hispidus | reverse complement strand
CAGAACAGTTTCTTGTCCGGTGGCTAACTGTTGCCACAAAGTAAATTCCACATGAAGTTTCTTCAATGCCCATCCTTTCTCTGAAATACATTGGTGCTGCCAGGAACAGACCTGTCTCACTGTCCAGAAAAGTCTAAGTTCTTAAAATATCTTAAATGCCATATTCTGCATGTCTTTGAAGTGTTTGAAGACTACCTATGTAATTGAAACATATCTTTGCATACCTACAAAAACCTAACTAACATGACTATAAGTTTGCTTATCATAGATGACTATTAATCTGCATTTCTCAATTACACATTACAATTTTAAATGAGTTACATCAGCATCATACCTTAATCAAGAGTAGAAAAATAAAAACAACATAACAAAATTAACCTTAAGTTTATATCAATGAATCAAAATCCACTTATCTTTTCTAATCATTCCTATATCATATCCTCCTCCTCCATTTTTTTTAAGAAATTGACTATGACCATTAACCATTTATAATGAAAACAAGCATTAATAAGTAATATTTTTGGGAAATTGGATGAAGCTCTTTCTTTTACTACTTCCTGCTGTCAAAGGACGATGACAATCTCATGTGGTTTTGAAGCTGGATCATCTCAACTGGCTTCTTGGAAGCTGAGAATGTTCATTCAGGTGGCCTTGGTAGATGGAACCACATTTGCCTAGAACCAATCCACAGGTTTTGATCTTCTGAATTCCTACATGCTTCTTCTTCGGGGGACAGATGGCGACTAGTAAACTCCACCGGTCCTATAGTTTCTTAAATGGAGCTCAATAAGGTTATACAATTGAGAGCTACATCATTCTCTGCATAAGTCAGTGAAAGCTTTAATTAGCACCACACACTATTATTTTTAGAGACATAAGAATGTTCTCTGAATTGAATTTTAAAAAATTATTTGTTCATGTATACATGTACATATTAACATACACATACACACATACATATATATACACAATGCATATTGTATATGTGTTTCTTTCTCCCAGTCCCAGAAGAGGTAAGTACAAATTCAAGATAACCATACATAAATACTTAATTTCACATATATAAAATAGAAATATGTCATTTCCCCTTTATGTATTCCGTTATCTCATTACATTGCTTTAATCAGGCTTATCATTTAGAATATTTATGTAGTTATTAATTATAAATTTTAAAATCGTGTTAGTTATTATGTAAGCGATATCCCATTATGATAATTTAATGTCTAAAGATGAGAAGATAGAATTTATTTGGAACATCAGTTTTTTAGGACAGAAGTCTTAAGTTGTATAAAGTACTCCAAGTCGGAAGCTGAGCACAGTTTCCTGTCTGGAGCCCCTGGGGATGCCGTGGCTCTGGGGACATACTCTGGGCTCTGACTCTCCTCTGTTTGCTGTTTATCTCACAGGCATTCTGGAATTTATCAGTATAGCGGTTGGCCTGGTCAGCATTCGTGGCGTGGACAGTGGACTCTACCTCGGCATGAATGAGAAAGGGGAACTGTATGGATCAGTAAGTACCATCAGACACTTGGCTAACCCTCATGCTGACCTTTGAGTTGAGCTGTACTTTTGCTAGATTGAATAAGAAGAGAAACTGAGTCTGGAAGTCATGTGGGAGTTTTTACTCCCTGAGGCATGCTGTTTCATTACAATTCTGTATCTTTACTGGATCAAATTTGCCAAGAAAATGCTTTATTTATATGCCAAGCCATCTTCATTATCAAGCAAATAAAAATTCACAAGTGTGAAAAATCCATCTTCTTGTATTGAATGGGGAGTTATTTTTGAAATGAATTGAAATGATCCCCAAGCTTTGCCAAGCATTGTAATTAAAACTAGAAATAGGCCGTCAGTGCGAGTCTAAACCCTTTCTCTGAATAACATAAAATTTTCATTATGCAGGAGAGACAGAGGTAGAAATTATTGTCAGATAGTCTTGTATGTGAATAGAGCCCAGCAGCATTATAATTATTTGCAAGCATCATGAGTTTCTTTTTTCCTACTCTCACTTTCCATCCTTCTTAGCTTGGAAGGTCCTGGTGGTGATGGAGTATCTGTTGAGAGCTGCTAGTTGTTGGGAACTGTGCCTGATCCTGGGGTAGAGCTGTGAGTGACACCAGGTCCCCAGTTCTCCACAAGAAGGTGGATGGGATTGTTTTTACCCTCTTGCATCTCCTCAGTTCTCCTGGCATAGGAGTGCATCACAGTGCCTGGGGCAGAGTTGGGGTTTAGTGTTTTTGCTGAACATATGGATATGGTGAATGAGTTATAGTTACTGTGTGGTCCTAGTGTTCAACAGTGTAATCCTGAACAGAATAACTCGAGTTTTTTATTGTAGTTGTTGGTGGTCAAATGATCATTTAGTCCAAGTTACTTTGAGCTATGAAAACATGGATTAGTGCTTACAAAAAGTTGAAATTCAGAGGAAGCTCAAAGTAGGAAAAGTTCTGAAAGTTTTACCTGATACAATTGAAAGACAACATTTTCTAGATACATTTCTTTACTGTCCATATCCTAGTTTTGTTTCTTAGATTTTTTTCCTTTGAAACTGTTTTGTGGGCATGAATATATATGTACACCGTGTGTATGCAGCAACTTCAGAGGTCTGAAAAGGGCATCAGATCTTCTGGAACTGGAGTTACAGATAATTGTGACCTGCCGTGTAGGTACTAGGACAGGACCAGCAACTGTTCTTAATGGCTGAGTCATTTCTCTAGCCCCATAGCCTGTTTTTAAAATATGTATGCACACACATAGTGCAAAGTTTACTCCAATATAAGAAATGACAAGATTACATCCTGTATAATTTTGAATATATTACACATTTAAAAGTTTTTAAAATTAATTTTTTGGTGTACAAGAGAATGTTTCCTTATTATATTTTATACATGTGTTAAGCTTTCCTTGTATTTTCTCCTTCATTTCTTCTTCCTTGCCTCCTCTTCTCCCTTCCTTCCTCACCCTCCTGTCATATCATACACATGTGTGTATAATAAACACTGTGAAGTCTTGATTCTGTATGTAAGAGAAAGCATGTGCTATTTGTCTTTTTTTTTTTTTACATTTTCTCTTTCACTTTAGATCTTTTTTAGCTTCATGGCATACATCTCTCTCTCTCTTTCTCTCTTTCTATGTCTCTCTCTCTCACACACGTTTATGAATGCATACAACACATACACATGCACACACATGAATACACATGCAGTGCACACCCACATGCACACATGCAAGCATTTACACAGCACACACGATACACATATACATGCATGCATGATACATGTACACATACATGCACTCACACATACACACATATACACATACACACACATAACTGTGTTCTGCATATGAGAAAGTATGATATTTTTCTAAGTTTGGCTTATTTTGTTTAGCATGATATTCAGGTCCATCTATTTTCCTGAAAATGACACATCAATTCTTCTTTATAGCTAAATAAAACTCCATTGTGAATATGCTCCTTATTTTCTTTGTCTATGCATGTGTTGATGAGGCTGCTGCCATATCTTGGCTGTTGATAGCAAACTATTCTTAATGTCAAAGGATGTGATTTTTCTATTTTGGAAGAATTTCTTCCTACAATTTAATTGGTTTAGGTATTTGAATACTTTTTAGAAGTGCTTCTTAAGAAGAAAAAGAAATTATTTAAAAATGTTTGTTAGATATAGAATTTAATTTAGCTTTTGAAATCCAGCTCTTGATATAAGTAAAATTACTTCTTTTGTAAATGAGTTTTGCTAGTACTTTTAAGCATAAAGATATATATGTATAAAATGTAGACATAAACAGTATAAAATGAAAATTTACAAAATAACCTTCTCCATTTCACGTTCTTATTTTTCTTTTCATTTTAGACATTATAAGTGGATTTAATTAAATCCCAGGTGAATGCATTTTTATATATAGAACAAAAATTCTTCTCTTAAGTGGGGTGAGGAAATATAGGTTTGTTTATTTCTTTATTGTTATTTATTTATTTATTTAGAGACAGAGTCTCATTATGTGGTCCAGGATAGCCTTGAACACATGACAGTGCTGCATTGTTTTCCTGAGCTCTGAGATTATAGATCTGAAGTACAACACCCTGCAGGGACCGTGTTACATTCAGCAATGTTGTTTGCATCTCATCTGAATGTTTTCAGTGACTTCTGGAGTCATTTCTCCCTCCCTTTCGAGTCAGTTCTTTCTTATGGTGGTTGTCTTCTTGCCTACATGTACCCCAGTCCTAGCACAGTGCTCAGAACAGGATGGAAAATACACCTAAAAATGCCTAGGACAGTGTTGCAGGAAGCTGATCCCAGACTGTGAACGCTCTGTCAGGTCCAGCTACCTCTTCAAGGGCTTCTTGCAAAAATTTAGTATGTGGTTAGAAATAGATTTGTTGGATGTGGTAGCATCTGCCTGTAATTCCAACAGTCAAGGGTGAGGTAGGACGGTTGTTGCTAATTGGAGGACAAGCTGGTTTACCCAGATAGGTCATGCTGTTTGAGTTGGGAATTCTCAGCTGTTCCTGCCCAGATAACTTCAGTCCATCATGGACTTCAAACTTCTGAAGCTGTAAGCCCAATTGAATACTTTCTTTTATTAAGAATAAACAGTCTTCAAAAACATAAAACCAAAAGCCAAAGCCAACCAAAACAAACTCCAAACACTAGCTAGGTGTGATGGCACATGCCTTTAATCGCAGCAGCCAGACTGTGAGTTTGAGGTTTACAGTTGCAGAGTAGCAGGGCTATACAGTGAGACCCTGTCTCAAAACAACAAGAATCCCATCAAAATCTAAACAAACTAAACAGTAGACTTCTGCCCACCTTCCCTGTGGCCACAGTCAGCTGACAGTCCTAAATAGTAATCCCATTGGCGCAACGGCAGGGGATACCATCTCCTTGGTCATGTATCTTCAGGTTTGCAGATTCCTCTTAGGAGAGAGTGCTCCAGGGACACCCTTGTATGTAACATGTCATCTCTCCGCTGAAATCTGCTTTCAGATATTCCCCTGCCCCAGCACCTCTCAGCATCAACCCCTTCTTCACAGCAATGGCAGACTTACCTTCAGCACTTTATCTGAGGGTCATTCACTGAGACCTCTCCCCAGGGCTTGCTTAGGAGCCTGCTGCCCCTTGCCCTGTAGTTTCCTGCATGTTCCCCTGAGTACTTTGACAAGGTCTACATCTCTGGTGCGATCTTTTGTATCAATTTCTGCATGTCATTCGAATCTCTTCACTGTTCCCCCAATGTGAAGTGAAGTATCACTTGTGCACATGGGCAAGTTAATTCCTCTCTGAGACACCTTCCCTACTTGATGAAGTAGCTTTATCAGTTTAATTAAGGCCCAGTAGAAACACCACCTCCTGTGCTTTCCTCGAACTCCCAATTGTAGTTCTGCTATTTCAGTGGGGATGTCTTGTTTTTTTCTGGGAGCCCCAACAATACTAGTTTATAGTTTTATCACTACACAAGCACCCATGCAATTTGTAGGCTGGTTCAGTGTGGTTTCTATAGTGGATCCAAAGGGCCTAAACACTCCACATTTTACTTCCTAATGTTACCTATTGCATAGCACTAGCCCTTGAGGTGGGAGGTACCCGGTAGATGCTTCTCAAAGTGAAATGAGTAGCATCATGATTGGTTTCTGTCTCTCCTACAAGTTGTGCGGATATAGATCTTGATGTATCTCCACCTGTATAGTCCTCATGTACTCAGGATTACAGCTATGGGAGGAACCTTTCCTTCATTCTCATGCCTCACTGGAATGTGCCCATGCTGTCCCTGGTATGTATAAACCAAAGGGATGCTGTGTGGCTGGAGCAAAGGATCAAGCAAAGGCATGGACAAGCTCCTCTTCTGTCTCTGCTCCTGGTCCTAGTTTGCTTCTTCTCTAAGAAGAACATGGGCTTGCCATGTGGGCTGAGGCTTGCTCTCTATATGGGCTTCCAGAATCCTGGAATTTGTACTTCCAAGGTCTTCGTTGTCTTGTTTCTGGTGCCACCCCCCCCATGTTTATGCAGTAAGATTTTCTCTCCTCCACTGGGCAGAGCTGGAAGGAAACCTCCCTGGGCCACAGGGTTTTCCCATTGGTCTGTACCTCATATGGGAGATTTGGAGAGTGAAGGTAAGAGCCCTACTCCCTTTGGGCCCTCTCATGGTTTCCATTAGGTTTTGTGGTTATTCTGACCCTTTTTGGCCATGGGAATGAGAAATGACCAAAATAGCTTATTCAGATTGCCATGAGATGGAAGAAAAACTTTGATGATGATGATGATGTTAGAAAAACTTTGAAAAGATAGATTATCATGAACTAAGGTAAATAGGTTTGGGAAACAGGAGTCACTTTTGTTAAACAAATTACTGTGACATGTGTGATGTACTTTGTATTTGGGGGTTAATTACCCTTCCCCTTCTCTGGTTTTAGGTTTACCTTAGGGCTAGATTAAAGGGGATAGATGTAAATGTGTAAAACTTCTTAGAAAAATAAAAAGGATGTTATTATGATAGTTTAGAAAACAGAAAAACCCAGAAATAGTATTGCTAATATGTCACACAATTCAATTAAAAGGGGAATTTAAATAACTTTAACTCTGGCTATGGTTTGGATATTGTACTTAAATCTCCATTTTTGTGTGTCCTTTTCATTCATGACTTCATAGACATTCATATCAACTCAATGTCTAGCTCCATGATAAAGTGCACAGCCGTGAAACAGCTCTCAAAATCTGGCAGGAGAAGCATCTCTGTAAATAGTTTGGTGCAATGTGAGATTTTCTGTAATTGAAGAATTTTCAAACTTCTTGGAGCCACAGAGGGGTGTTTAAAGAACTACTTTGGAAATGTGTACTATAGCATTTAAAGTGGCTTTTGAGGAATGGCTAGAAGTCTCAACAAAGGTTGGGAAGACAGGTTAGGGCATATAATGCTTTCAATCAGAAAACCCTGTCTGGTTGAAATTTAGAGAGAACATTAGAATACATGCATGTGCACGCATGACTAGATAACTAGGGATATTAATGTGCATTTGTCACTTTTATTTATCTTAAAGAGACCAAAGCTATGACTCAAATAGTTATTTTTAGATGTTTAACCTAAATTATCTATTTATTATCAAGGTACTTTAAATATCAAGAATAATGGACTAGAACAAGAATATATTTAAAAAGAATGCTGTGAAGAATGGGTTTGCTTCCAGAAGCCTGGAAGTGTCTGATCCTCTCATGTAGAAAAAGGTAGCGCTTTCTAAACTACTGAGGTAGGAACTTAGAGTGTGGGCATGCAACTATGAATCAGGCCACAGCACCAGACTGAGAAATTCTGGCATTTCTGGTTTATATCTGGCCTCACATCTCATTCTTACTGGTCTTTTACAAGCTGAAGATTTTGGAGTCAAAGGCTCTCTATAAGCATTCTGTTTCCCAGAGGCTCAGCCACGCACAGTGTGTGCAGTTGGCATGTGGTGAATGTTCACTGACCCAGTTTCTCAGCATGCTCCAGCCTCATCCACAGAGCCTAGTATGCTGGGGCATCAGGCAGTGATTGCACTACGTGCTATGGGGCTGGCCGTGCACATATAATAGCCAGGTTTTCCTTGGCAACTATCTCTTTTAAATATCAAACTAAAATCAAGAGAATCTACCTAACTTGCTCTGAGGTCCAGAATTTATAGGTACAATGAAGACTCAGCCTCAGACCAGCACCTCAAGTCCAATCCTGACACAGGAGCTACTGAGATAGGTGTTGGCTAGTGTCTTTGGTTATGTTTCTAGGGTTACTCTGGTTTCTTAGAATCTGTGTAATATGTAACTAAGGTACAATGGATTTCAATGAACATAAATGTTCTTTTAATTGAATACATCCAGGTGGGGGGCTTGTTGAGTCTGAATAGAGACACATGGGCCAGATAACTTGTTGTGTGATGTTTTCATATCGTAGGGTCAGTATGGGGAGCCCAGTGGTTACATCTGTCCGAAAAGTGAGGAATAGATCAATCTCTTTAAAAAGGAACAATAGCAACAAATCATGAAAAACCATGAAGTGTACTGTTACATGTGGAAGATTGGCTTTCAGGACATCCATAGATAATGGTATCTCTATCTGCTCAAGTCTCCTTATATAAAATAGCCTAATACCTGCATCGAAGCTGTGCACATTCTTCTGTAGACTTTCAGTCATTTTCATATTGTACTTAATACAGTAAACACAAGAACAGTTGCTTAGAATATCTAACACAGTGCAAAATTCTATGGAAGTAACTTTCGTATTGTGTTTAGTGGACAATTACAAGAAAAAAATGTTTATATATGTTTGTAACAGATACAGGCTTAAAAATTGATCTGTGGTGGCTTACAGATGTGAAACTTATGTACTAAGAAATGACTAGATCTCAGATCCTAAGAAATATGGACTTTATTTTTATTATATGTACATACAACCATAAAACTAGGTATGAATCCCTTATACTTATGCTTCTTTGACAATTGAAATCTAAGGTATCTTTAGGTTAAAATAGACCTGTAAGAGCAGTAGGACCCAAACTGGTATGGTCGATTTAATGTGATGGCCAATGTTCCTTCAGTGATGTCTTCTCACTGTGGACTAAGACCTTGTCAGCCCTGGTTCAGCTATGCTATTTCACTTGAGGTTATGGAGATGGGAGGTGTCTTGGTTTTCCTCTCAGACTCTTCCTTTTTGAATTATTGTGAGACCCAGTGATGTTCTCTAGTGTTCACTTGATGCAAATCCACCATGGTGGAACAAGTAGGTCTTTTCCTTTGCCTATTTATCTTGATATGGAAAGCAGCACCATTTAGCACCAAAGGTCATTTTGGACCCAAACACATTCCTCCATTCCTTTCATGGGGTATTGGTTCCAGTACCCTCCTTGGATGCCAGAGTCCTTGGATGTTCAGGTCTTTTATAAAAAGCAGCAGAGTACTTAAACAAGACCTACATATATTGTAATTTTAAGCCATCTCTAGATGGCTTGTGATAAATACTACTACAGTGTACATACTATGGAAATAGTTGTCATGCTATCATTGTTTAAAGAATAATAAGAAAAATGTATGAGATCAGGATACAGAACATTTTTCCCCCTGCATGTTTTTGTTCTGGGGTTGATTAAATGAACAGATGCAGGACCCACAGGATTGGAAGGACTATCTATGTTCATGGATGGTTATGAGGTTAGTTCAAGGACCTGAGTATGTATGCTCTTTCCTTTCTCTTTCTTTTTGACTGAAATGAAGAAGCCCTTCTAGAGCTTTTCTCTTAAGATCTTCCCATGCCAATGTGGCTGCAGATATGAAGGCCTGGACAGAGGAAGGGTCAGGTCATACTGGCCTGTGTTCTTTGCCCTGGCACTTGCTTTACCAGGGCAACTTTTGAACAAGCAGGTCAGTCTTGTGTGTTCATGGAGCAGGTATAACCTAGCAAATGGCAAGGTGCCTTTCAATCTACCGATTCATTTTTTTCTGGTGGTTTGTTCTGAATTCCTTTGATGGGAAAATGTTCAGACATGTTCTGTTCAGAATCTCCAAAGAATGCAGTTCATAGGAAGGAAATGAAGAGGTTCATTTGTTGAATGATCAACAAATATCAGGCATGCTCTCAGAATGGTTGACTTTTAGCTGATGCTTTGACTGATAAAGTATTTTCGTTCATTGTGCTTCATAAGTATGTGGTCAGTTTTCAAAAGATTTAGTAATAATTCTTAGCTGATCAAGGGCATTACTTTGGAAGATCATCTTAGTTCACAGTATTTTTATTTCAAAGGCCAGGAGTAAGGTTTTAGCAGATTGCTGACTTAAGGTCACACAAGATAGCAAGCGACAGATCAGGTAAATTAGGAAATCTCATCACACATACATGTTAGCAGTGTCCATTCATCTGGATGTAGCTCAGTTGGTGGAATAATTGCTAGATGTGTACAAGGCCCTGGGTTCAACCCCAGCACCCCATAAATGGTAGTACCTGCTCATTATCCCAGTATATAGAAGGTAGGAGTTTTGCATCGTATTTGGTGGCTAAACAGATTTACAGGATGACTTGGACTACATGAGACTCTGTCTCAAAAAATATGGTCATTGTTTATGTGACTAAAAACTATTTGAACTAGAGTTAGCCATACGGTAGGGAAAGGTTGTCTCCACAGGTAGAACTTAGGAGGAATGCTTTTCTAGAACCTAGTTTTTACTTAATGAGTATGTTTCTCTTATGACCAGACTTCTGGCCTTTAGGTACTGAAAAAAAAATCATCTTTTGATCTTGTAGTTTTGTGATTTAGTTTTGGTTAGGATGACATTATTAAGCAGAGCAGAGTAGCATCTTGACTGGTGTACACTTAAGACATGACAAGTTGCTGCTGAGCAAGTGCCCTGACCTGGGGCTTTCCCAAATGTTGTTTAGGGTTTTCCTCCTGTGTGTTGCTGGGGACTGAATCCTGGCTTCCCCATGCTAAGTCAGTGTGGCCATCCAGCCACATCCCAGCTGGGGACAGACAGCCTTAATCATGAGCTGCTTCTGCAAGGCTGCAGGACAGAGGCTCTGGATCCAGGGAACAGGCTAAGGAGTGACTTTTCTGCAGGCTCAGGAGCCTTCCAGGGACAGGTGTGCTTCACACCTGGCTTGACTACTGCCTCTACCTACCTTCTATTTCACTGTTTTCTGCTCTCAAAATTCCTCTGCTCCATGCCCTGTCAGATGCTAGATAGGGAAGGCCTGAGAGAGTGATTTTGGGAAGATTGATAAGTCTGTAATTGCCTCAACTGAAGTTCTGGAAAGTTAGTCACTCAGTTACCTTAGTGTCCCACATTACTGCCATTATTTAAAATAAAATCTTGAATGTAATTGGTACCTAATTAAATATTAGATGTATGTATTTCCAGTGAGATTCCAAATCTCTCTTTTCTTTTTGTTTTACTCATAATTTTCCATATTTGGAAGAAACTAAGATATACCTCAGCAGATAAATGGATAAGTAAGCTTTGATATGGCTTGAGAATGCTCTGATGATCTAGATAATGGAATATTATTCAGCAATAAAAATAAATGAGCTCTTAAGCTATGAAAAGAAATGCAGAGAGCTTAGGTCTTACTGGGGGACTTTTTTCTTTCTTGTCTCTTCCTTCTCCCTACCTTCCTGGCATTTGATTTCTCAGTAGCTGTTTGGAACCAAAAGAATTGGCAGAATATTTGAATGCAAGAGTCTTTTCTGAATAGTTCCAGTTAGGGAACTTTATAGTGATTATGTTTATAAGTGATTTTTGATTGGAAGACTACATTTGATGACATCCCTTGGGATTAAAAATGAATTGGTTGCTAGGCAGTAGAACATACCTTTAATCCCAGCACCACCACTCAGGAATTTGAGGCCAGCCTGGTCTACAGAGTGAGTTTTAAGACAGTCAGGGCTACTACACAGAGAAACCCTCCTTCAAAAAACCAAACCCCAAAAAATAACCAACCAACCAATAAATAAATAACTGGTTTCTGAGAAGTTCCTGTCTATATTTGAAAAGCACAGTGGTTCTCTATATTGGGTGTTCTATTTCTATGCTTCACTGGCTGCCTCCTGCTTCTCCAGTTCTGAGTCTTGGTGTATCTTGGTGTATATAAGGGAAGCCCAACTAGTGTGTGGGTTGAGGTATAGAAGCAGATGATAACAGGGCCAGGGAGCACAAACACAGGCCTGTGGCCTGCTTGTTCTTCTGCTTCTCCCATGCTGCTTTCTTATAAATCCAGACATTCCTTGTCATCCCATCTCAACATTGTTCTTTATTAGACCCAGACCACCCTTTGGTTGGCACGTTTGTTTGTTTGTTTGTCTTATATACCCACCACTGTTCCCTCTCCCTCCCCTCTTTCCAGTCCTCCCCCAGCTTTCCCCCACCCCATCCCCCCATCCATTCCTCAGAGAGGGTAAGGGCTCCCAGGGTGAGCCAATGCAGTCTGGCATATCCAGTTGAGGTAGGACCAAGGCCCTTCTCCCAGTATCAAGGCTGAGCAAGGTGTTCCTCTGTTAGCAATGGGCTCCAAGAAGCCAGTTCATGCACTAGGAATAAATTCTGGTCCAGAGACCCCACAAACTGCCAATGCCATTCCACTGTCATCCACATTTAGAGGGCCTATTTCAGTCCCATGTAGGTTCCCCAGCTGTCAGTCCAGATTCAATGAGCTCCCAATAGCTCGGGTCAGCTGTCTCTGTGGGTTTCCTCATTATAATCTTGACCCCTTTGCTCATATAATCCCTCCTCCCTCTCTTCAGATGGACTGGGAGCTTGACCCAGTGCTTAGCTGTGGATCTCTGCTTCTGTTTCCATCAGTTACTGGATGAAGGTTCCATAGTGACAATTAGGGTGGTCATCAATTTGATTACAGGGGAAGGCCAGTTTAGGCACCTCTCTGCTGTTGCTTGGAGTCTTAGCTGGGGTCATGTTTGAGGGTTCTTTGCTGTTTCCCTAGCGCCAGATTTCTCTCTAACTGCCAAATGACTCTTGCTATCAAGATAATTTATTTTATTGTTCTCTTTCTCTGTCCTTCTCCCAACTCAACCACTTCATTCCCTCATGTTCTCTTCCCATCTCCCCTTGCTCCCTCCCCACTATGCTCCCAATTTACTCAGGAGATCTTATCTATTTCCTCTTGGGGGGGTGTCTATGGATGTCTGTCTTAAGTTTCTCTTGTTACCTAGCTCTGGAGCCTGTTTCTTAAATTGCTTTTGAACCACAGACCATTCTTCATAGTTCTGGACAGTGTGGTTCAGAATTAGGGCCCAGACTGTCACTTGTGCACTTAGTCAATAAACTCACATTGAATAAGTGTGCAAGTGAGTCACACATTGCCTTCACAGCCTGTACATTTCTTCCACTCACTCACTCACTCACATGCTTTTTCTTCCATTGGAACACTTCCCTTTACTCACACACATTCACTTCTGTGCAAAGCTGAGCCACACACATTTGGGTACACTTTTTTACACTCGCTCCTTTTCAAAACACAGTAAACATTATTGTTTATGACTGCCCATTACTCTGATACCTGCCTGCTACTTCAGTGGAATTTGCAGAATTGCTAAATTTTGCCTATAACACCAAAATGTACATTTGTCTTACGTTCATGCTTGTTTGTAGACATTGCAGAAAAGAAAGAGAAATAATGAGTCTCCTCCATACTTACAGTTCCAGCTGAGGTCAAAGGTCAGGCCCTGCCATGTCACGGGGCTTTCTTCGGGGCATCTGTTTGGTGTTGTGCATTTTTTATTCTGTGCCTTTTGTTGATGATTTTGTCCTTAGCAAGTGCTGAAGGGCTGCCTACTGCTAATAAAAGCCCCAAAGGCTGCGTATGTCATGTTCTGTGACACCAACTTTATTTCAGAGATGCTTTCTTGAAACTTGATTTAGGTGACGTCACGTTGGCTGTGGGTCAGGTGGCCACAGAGCTACAGTGTGTATTAAGTAGGCGCCTTTAAACAGAACCACACAAAACGTGTTGGTAAGGTTAACAAAAATGCTGTGGCAGGACGCTCATGGAAACCTCACTCTGTGTTTCCCCCAGGAGCAGCGGTCCAGTGTTGTGGGAGATCTTACAGATGCTGTGAGGAATAAGCATTGGCCAGTTGCACAAGTGTGGGTGATAGGAGGAGCCTCCTCCAGCTTTGCTCAGGAGTCAGACATGCAGACCAGGAATTACCTGGCCTGTGAGATGGGTCAGCCAGGACAGGCACTTTCTGCCAAGTCTTGCAGACTCAATTTGATCCCTGGAGCCCAAAGGGCAGGAGGGAACTGATTTCCACAAGTTGTTCTCTAAACCCTACATCTATGCCATGGCTCACTAAGTAACTAAACAAAACCGCAACAAAACAAAAAAGAATAATTTTTTTATATAATAAATGTTCGAATACAATTAGATGTAAAAGCTCTCACGATTTTGCAGGAAGAAGTGTAGCAGTAGGGGAAGATGTGGTAGAGAAGGTTGAGAGAAACAGGGAGGCATTTCTAGCAGAGCTAAGGCGCTTAGCTGCAGTACTTGGACTCAGTAGTTGCCAGCTGTGCCTTGACGCACCTCCCTGCCTCTCTCAGCTGATGCCAGAAGCTTCCGTGTTGACTTTTGGAGGGTCCTCCCCGTCAGCATCATAGCTACTGCGGTCCATCTAGGAGACACTTTCAATTGTCACAACAAAAACTAACTCCACTAGAGTCAAGTGGGAGCCATTGCCCTGGGGCAGCCTCTGAAGTGCTGGGCCACATGGTCCTGCTGTGCCTCTGTGAGGAACCACCTTGAAGTTGTGAGGAAACATCATTTGTCAGCCTGTTGGCCTGGTGTGCCTCAGAGGCTCTGTGACAACCAACTGAGAAAGAAAACAGCCTGCATTGTTGACAGCCCTTGCTGCCGAGAATCTCCTTGGGATTACAGGGTTATGGCGTTAGCGGGAAGGGCCATACTCAACTGTCCTGTTTCTCACTTTCTATAAATGCTTAAAGTCCAGGCAGCAGTTGATTCCCTCTTAATCATTTTTTTAAAAAGAAAATATTCATTGAAATGCCATTGAAGCACTTTGTAAGAAAGTGCTGGAAACTCAATACAGTATTCAAAGAGTTGGCTGGCTAAGGTCATTCCAAGGACATCCCTGTCCTTGTGGTGCATAATGTGATTGCCTTGGGAGTGAGTAGCAGGTGACTGTAGTTTGCCTGGCTGCCCTGTGGCATTGGCCTTCCTCATATCCCCCACAGCCACCTGAACGAAGCTCTGGCTTCCTCTTGGCTCTCTCACCTCCTTTCCATCTCCCCTCTCTTCCTGTTCCCAGTGTTCTTTCATTTTTCATGTTACGTTGCTTCCCATTCTCTCTCCCAGTTATGTTAAGTGGGTTTGTATCTTCTTTCTTTCTGTCTTTCAAACTCATTTCTATTTGCTATGCTTTATGGGGGGATTCTGGTCTTTGCTTTCATTTTTGAGCACATAGACTGTGGATGTTAAGCATGAAGGGGCGGATGCCTAAGGCTTAGAGTCTTAGTTCTGCTGCTTATCAGCTGTGCAGATGTGGGTCATGTTCTATCATTCATTCATTCATTCATTCACTCATTCACTCTTTGACAGTTTCATGCATGCATATAACATTTTGGGTCATATTCACCCACCACCCTCCCTCATTCCCTTTCACTCTGCTGAACTCTTTCTTTTCACCAACAAGTCTCCTTTAAAATATGCCCATATTTTATGTGACCTCCCAAGTTTAATAGAGTTAGTTGTATGATTGTGGATGGGACATTATTTACTGGAGCATGACTTCTTCCCAGTGGTGATACATCTGGACAAAATGACTTCCCTGCCCCGGCAACTGTTAACTGCCCGTTAACTCCTAAGCAATGTTCTTAACCTTCTGAGCTGAGTCCTATGAGACGGGCTGATGATAGTGGCTGTATAGCACTGTTCTGATCATAGAATATAATGCCTGTGATGTGACCAGCTTAGCACTTATTGCCTAGTGTCCTCAAGAAACCATGTGGCAGTGCTGACTGTGTGCCCTCTGATGCTCCTTGCTGCACAGGAGACATAATGCCTTGCTTTTCTTGAAAGTCGAATTCTGAAGTTAAGACTCATGACTTTGTCAAATTATTCTTTAAATGTCAGCCATAGCACCAATGTTTAAAGATTTTTTTAAAAGCGAATTTTAGAGAATAATGTTAGTTTATTAATGTACACACACACACATGCGCGCACACGCACATGCACGCATGCACACATCAGAGTTTGACATCTGCTGTCTTCTATTAATTTCTATTTTAGGTTTTTAGGTAGGATCTCTCATTGAGCTTGCACCTCGCTGACTTAGCTAGACCAGCTACCCAGCTACCCTTCTGTTTCTGCCTCTCCAGTGCTGGGGCTATAGGCCTGTGCCATGCCTGGCTGTCACATGGGTACTGGGATCTGAACTCAGGTCTCCATGCTTACGTGACAAGTGCATTTACCAACTGAATCATATCCCCTGCTCAGTAGTTTATTCTCATAGCTATTATTATTTTATTCATTTAAATTTCTTTTATTGGGGATTTCATCTACTTTGTAATTTTCTTTGTCATGTTTTTATACATATTTATATGTTGGTGAATTCACTAGGCTCCCACAGTAACCAGAATAACTACCAGACTCATTTTTTTTAAGGGGGGGAGGTTAAAGTACTTTTAAATTTATTTAAAATTTATTTGTTTATTTATTTGCTTGCTTGTTTGCTTTGAGACAAGATAGCTTCAAACACATGATAATCTTCCTGACTCTCAAGTGCTGGAATTATAGGCATGAGCTACCTTGCTCTGTAGACGGGCTTTTTTTGGGGGGCCGTTAGCTCACAAAAATTGACACAGAGACTTATTGATTATGAAAGCTCAGTCATTGGCTTAGGCTTATTTCTAACTAGCCCATATAACTTAAATTAACTCATATCTTTTAAGCTGCATTCTTTTAGGTGACTCAGTTACCTTTTCTCCAGTTACCTGGAGTCTCTGCCTTCCTTCTTCTCAGTGTCCCCTCTGTCTGGAAATCCTGCCTACCTATTGGCCATTCAGCTTTTTATTACACCAATCAGAATGACATATCTTTACACAGTATACTCAAATATCTCACAACATTGCTTAGTGTGCTATTTAATAAAGTCCCTGTGATTCCTAACAGCGGGAGTGGGGAGTTCTGACTCTTTTGCCTGCTCTTGGGACCCTTTTCCTCCTACTGGGTTGCCTTGTCCAGCACTGATATGAGAGTTTGTGCCTAGTCTTAATGTAACATTGTTGTAAAATGCTTGGTTGATCCCCCTGGGAAGCCTGCCCTTTGTTGAAGGAAACAGAGAAGGAATGGATCTGGGGGGGTGTGTGTGAAGTATGTGTAGGGGAATTGGGAAGAGTAGAGGGTAGGGAAACTGTGGTTGGGATATACTGTATGAGAGAAGAAAAGATTATTGAAAAAGAAAAGAAGAAAGAAAGCCATGAGGAGCAAGCCATGGACCAGCACTTTCCATCCTTCATCATCTGCATCAGTTCTTGTCACCGGGTTCCTGCCCTGATCAGATTCCTGACCTGCTTGCCTTTCATGATGAACTGTGATGAGGAAGTGTAAGGGAAGAGCTCCCCTCCCCCCCAAAAATAATCCCTGTGAAAGTGTGTGTTTAGGGTCTTGGGATAATAGGGTGACTAGTTAGTCTTAGTAACACCAATTAGATCTGGAAGTAAGTTTTGTTATATTGTAGAAGACAGAGGGGTCCCGTGAGAATCAGCACAGTCTTTTAAGTGTGGAGATGAGGACAGTCATTTATACATTACAGACTAAGCTTGGGTAGAAGAATTTGACTCCAAGTCATCTGAACTGACTGTGGAAACCAGGAATTGGGGATTCAAGGAGCAGAGAGTGTGCCAGGGACAGGCTCCCTTTTCTTCCAGTCTGAGAAGGATTCTGTGGGTTTGAGTGGGATGGGGGTACCTGCCAGAGGTGCTCAATCTCCAGTTAGAGGTGCTGGAAAATCCAGAGTCCCATGGAGATAGTGCAGAATGACCTGGGGTCCTTGGCATCTTCAGATTTCATTGATGGTGTCCTTTCTAAGCCTTGTTTACATATTGCAGAGCCTTTTCTCTCTCATGGCTTTAACTTCTCATAGGCAGTTCATATTATAGGGAGGTTCACTGGCCAGAAGGACAGCTCCTTCTGGGAGTCATGGTCCTTAAGGCTGGTGTGGAAAGAAATGGAAATGCAGGGAAGTCCCAGCAGTCACAAGGTGCTTATTCTTTAAGTAACTTCCCAGGGAGAAATCTGGAGTGTCCCTTGTGACAAAGTGGCTGCCTCCTTCTTTGCCCTTGGCTCATCTCTGAAGTAGCAGCCCTGCTCTTCAGGATACTTCAGCCTGTCTTTCTGGACTGTAGCCCCCTGCCCCCAATGGATACCCGAGGCAGTACATTTTATTTGCTTTTTTGGTTCTATTTTCCAGCCCCTTGGAAGTTCCTCTTCATTTTCTATTTATTATGTCCCTTTAGAGTTATAGGGAAAGCATATATTCCTAAGACTCGACCATTAGAGTCTTAGACTCTGAGGGGTTTTCAGAGCTGGGGTGTAGTTATGGCTGGTAGAGTTCACATCTAGCATTCTGGGAGATACTGGCCTCCATCCCCAGTCCTGGGCTTTAGAAATCTCTTTGTAAAGTGCCCTTATTTTACAGATAAATAAACTGAAGCCTCATTGGCTAGCTCCATGACAGTATGTTTCTGGAAGGTGCATGTCTATACTGGGGGAAATTCTGTGTATTTTTTAGTTCTTCAAAATTTATCTTTGGGCTTATATTGTCATTAAATCTGCTGATCTTTCAAGCCCTTTCCTTTTATTTCTACAAACTGTGTGCTGAATTTAAACTGCTTTGTTTATCTTGGAAAGCCTCTTCATTTTTCATTTTTTGAGTCCACCTCCCAGCAAAATATCTGATGGTTATCTCAGAAGCTGAGGAGTTGTCGGATTGGTCTGTCTTTGTCTGAGTGCCCCCTGAATCTTTCTTTCTTTCACTTTACCTCTGCACCTCTTAGCTTTGCTTCTCTTCATTGTCCATCAGCCTGCCCTTCCGGGGCAACTGGTTCAGTTCTCACCAAAGGACATTTCATTGATGTATTCTAGCTTTTACATAGCTTGTGTGTGTGTGTGTTTTAAGTGGCCATTATATGATGTCATTCCTCATATCAGATATTGTCTCCAGTATAAAATGTGTTCTATAATTTGTTTTTTCAAGTTAGTGTTCTAAGATTTAAAAAAAAAAAATCATCTTTTTTTTTTTTTTTTTTTTTTTTTTTTTTTTTTTTTTTTTTTTTTTTTTTTTTTTTTTTAT
>PVIH01002473.1:154450-169993 GCA_004025045.1 Sigmodon hispidus | reverse complement strand
GGAAATGTGCAGAAAGTTTATGAGCTGTGTGAATGGATAAACAAAGGTTCACTTTTGTAAGCAGCTTCTAAGGAAGGTCCCTGAACAGTCTTACTCGTCATATTTGGCAGAGCAGATCTGTCCTTGGCAGCTTATGTATTGCCACATGGCGGGCTAGCCCGACACATGGAAGATGTGTGTGTATATGTGTGTGCGTATGTGCGTTCAGTGTCTCTGTATACATGTGTGCTCGTATCCAGATTCACACTAGGTCCTTGTCTGCTTCTTAAATACTGAAGTACCTAGATTCTGAGAAGACTTTTTTTTAAATTATATTTAAAAATTATTTTTTTAAAAAAATTTATAAAATATATTCTGATAATATTCTTTCCACTTCCCCAAATCTTTCCAGATCCTACAGACCTCCTTACCTCTTTCTCTCTCTCAATTCCTCCCAGAAAAACAAAGAAAGCAAAACAAAACAAAACCCCCACAAGACCAAAATGCACCAAATCATAGCAAAAAAAAAAAAAAAAAAAGTTTACAAAAATCATGGTGATCATGGTGTCTGTTTCACGTTGGGAAACTACTCACGGTCAGGGGGCTTACCTTGAAGTATGATTGATACACTCAGTTTCACTCCATTGGAGAAAACTGGTTTTCCCCTTCCAGCAAGTACCAATTGCAAATAGCTTCTTGGTCAGGGGTGGGACTTTGTACTTGATTCTCTGGAAAGTTTTCTGCTGGAAAGTTCAAGTTTTTTTTTTTCCTCTTTTTTTTTTTTAGGTATGGGAAGAATGCAGAGAGCATCATAATTCTTAACTTTATATGTACCTTATAGAATTAAAAATACATGAAAACACTGAAAATTATTTAAACTTATTATTTAAGTGAGCATTAATCAATTAAGTTTTTTGAGATGAGAATCTCATTGTGTTGTCCAGGCTGACCACAAACTCTTGGGCATAAGCCACATTTTCAACTCAGTTGTTTCCCAAGTGGCTGTCATTGAAGGTACAGACCCCTGTGCTTAGCTTAAATTTATGTTTTAATCAATGCATAAGAACATAAAATTTTACATATTTAGGGAGGTACCATGAATACATTGTGTGCTACCTATTTTATTATTTTTGTACATGTAATTGAAGTTAATTCCAGGGCTTTGTACATGCTAAGTAAGCCCCCCCCTAAACTGTACTTTCTGTCCTAGACACATGTGCAGCGTTGAAATCAGGTAAAACAAACATGTATTTCAGATGCGTATCAGTTCTGATGGTAACACATCAAGATCCTTGCTTCTTGCTTTTTAAACTCTCCAGTGTATTCTGACTATCTAATCACCTCACTTTACATAGCCTTCCTCCTACCTGTCTGTGACTTACACCCATTGGTCAACAGTCACCTCATTCTTCCCCTTCCTCATATATTTCTGACATATTTTGATAAAGCAAAAAGAAAAATTGGCTATTTATGTTGACTTGCATGCAACCAACTTTATTGTTTCCGTAATTCCAGAGGTAATAGAGATGGTCAGGAATATGGATTCCCGGCAGGTCCATCCAGAATAGTGGGGAATTTGAGAAACAAGACTTAAGGTGAGGCATGTTGTTGGCACAAGGGGTTTGGATCTGAATTGGAGATCCTAAAAGCCTAAGAGGAGGTGCCCTACCCCCTTCTTTCTCTGTGTTGCTTTCTATCTAGTTGGGGACTTCTCCCAGGAGAGAACAGTTAAAAGACCTGGCTTCTTATTAATGCTCCTTTTGTCATTATATTTAATCACCCTGGTTCTTGCAACAGCTCCCATTAAGGCTTTACTGCTGTATTATTAATGAGCAAGAGTCATTGTGGTTAAGGGAGGTTTAAATACCTCCACTGTAACAAACAGTAGATACGAGAATGAATGACTACAGCAAAGTCATTAAGTCCGGAAACGTCCAGGAGCTTTGCAATTAAGTCATTGTCATGTATTTCCCTGCTCCGGTGGTTTATATTGTAGTAGCTAGCTGTTTAAGTCACCAGGAGTGGAGTAAATTCAGTCATTTACATAGTGTGGTTAAAGCTATGCCATACTTTCATGTGGAAATCATGTTATAGCACAACACAAGTCTGTATGTTTGCAACAAGAACTATCATTCTGTTTCAAATGCTGTAATACCCTAACTCCCCGTTCCTCCAGCGTAGATTCAAATTGAACAAAGTAATGCCTGTATGCACTACCTACTTTCATGTTGTCTAATTTTTTTTTTTTAACTGGTGTCTAGATAAGTCTGTGCCTTCAAGGTGCTTAGGTACTATAATTTTCACTATATTATCTCATACTTTACTTTAAACAGGAATGGTAAAAGTTTTGAAGTTTTAATTTTAGTTTCTCCCATTGCTCAGAATTTGATGACACAAAATGAAAAGAGGTTTCCATAGCTGCTAACATTCACCAGATTTTGTTCCAAAGCATGGACTTTAGTAGACTTTTGAATTAAATCCACATTCTCCACCCAAGTCTAGTGATAAAATCCAATAGTTCAAAGATAGGTATGCCATAAACAGCTATAGTTAAATAATCTAAAAAAAATTTAAAACATGGAAATACAATAAAACAAGGATTGATCACTTTATAGTGGAATACTCTATAAACTGTCTGCATTGGAAACATGTGGTGAGTTTTAAAACATCTGCGTTCTATAATTCTAAGAAGTGTATAGTTTATTTGAAGGCCCGCACTCCCCATGTGCACACATGTAAAAAGACAGGTTAATATATTTTTTCTAATGTTCCAATTTGCATTTGTTTATCTATTTTTAATTAAAGATAATTTTGGAATAGAAATACATAACTTAAAATATTTGCCTCAGCTAAGTATTCACCACTTAGAATTGAAGTGTTCTCATAAAGAAATGGACTATAAATCTTGATAGTTTCTCTAAAACAAAGATTGTACATTGACGTACTCTTCGGTGAAAGGGAGACTTTTTTTGTGATATGTACTCAGCATAGGGAAGTACCGTGGTCTTTTGTTTTCAATGAAAATCTTTATTTTGATGGAAAGCAGCTCACCAAGGTGGGTCAGCGAGCGTGGCTACAGAAGTCAGAGTACTGTTGGTTTTCCAGTTCAGTTCCAGCATGACCTTTGTCTCTCAGCTGAAGCTACAGAGTCCTCTGCTGTGTGACACCACTGATCTGACCACCAGAAAATGTTGTCTGAGGGGTAGACTGTTTTACAATTGAACAAACACCATGTTTTCTGGTTTCCCAGAAAGTTCTGTGTATCTAAATGATGCTAAGGAGCCTGTGAGGGAGAGAGCCACGGCATCTGAGTGGAGCAAATGTTCCTTCTACTTTTTAGCCTGCCTTGTATCTTAAAAATGTGCATTGAGAATCTTCTGGCTATGTAGAAGCTTGTTCATGCTCTCTCCTTTATCTTCCTCTTTCTCCTGCAATACTAATGGTTTGTGTTTAAAGTTACACATGGTGGCGAAGACCAACGGAAACACACGAGACCTGAATACTGCCTGCTGCCACTAGCTCTTTCCTTGGGTGACATCCCTAGTGGTTGATGGCCCTTTGGGAAATGGTACCTCTGGTCCCACAGGTGAACAGAGGTACAGGAACCTCAGGGCTGTCAATGAGGAGCAGACAGAATCAGATGCTGAGGGGGCACTTCAGTGGCTGAGTAGGACTCCTGGAAATGTCTGGCACCCACTTCTTCACCACCATAGTGACAAGAGGCCATGATCCAGAAGGGGATATATCACCTTACCTTTGGGCTTGCTGTACCCACACATTTAGCTAGAAAATGACACAAGCTGCATTCCATTTGCTTTATTTCTGAGAGGTTCTGATGAGAGGTTCCCCCATAACATCAGGGATGCTGTTGGTTTTGAGGGTCCTTTTACTGCAGATTGACTGTAATAAGTGTCGAAAATTCTTGGGGCCAAAAGTTTCTGGAGCATTTGTAGAGATGTGACCAGTTGTGTAATTGTAAGTTTCTAGCTTGGACTTTCTGGCCTGGCCCCATGGCCTGGCCCAAGAGTCTGGCAGTCCCACAGAAACATCCAGATGCTTATATTAATTTTATGCTGATTGACCTGGGGCCCAGGCATATAACTTGCTCTTTACTCTTAAACTAACCAATGATTCTTATCTTGTTCAGCCATGTGGCTCGGTACCTTTTCTCAGAGCAGCATAGTTGTCCTCTGCATCTGCTGGCCTCTTGTTTCATCGTGGTGTCTCTCTGGCTTCTCTTCCTCTTCCCAGAGTTTTCTTTTTCTTAGCCTGATAGCCCCACCCACACTTCCTGTCTGCCTTCAGCCAGGAGTCAGCGTTTTTATTAAACCAGTAGATGAGACAATTATTTACAAGGTAACAACATAATCCTACGTAGCTGAGCATTTCTTTCTCTCTCTCTGCTCCCCCTACAGCTCTGGCTGTCACTGAACTCACCCTGTGGACCAGGCTGGCCTTGAACTCATAGAGATCTGCCTGCCTCTGCCTTCCCAGTGCTGGGATTTAAGGCATGTGCCACCATGCCCGGCCTTTGAGTGTTCTTAGTGAAAAAGTATGAAACACTCTGAAATATGAAACTTCATGAGGGCCAACATCATGTCCCCCAAATTCAGCAACTAGAAGCATTTTCTTCTTTGAATTATAGCTGCCTGTCTTGACCTGACCTCTTAAAGATAAGGCTATTGAACTTAGGGAAAGACATAAATGGCAGTCAGTGTCTCCTTAGTGTGTAAGGGGTGAAGCCGAGGTGAGACAAGCCTTCTCCCAGGGTATGAACCAGCTTTCAGCAGCTGGCCCATCTCTGCCGTAAGAAAGGGCTCCATGCAGCCTGTGTGCCCAAGGACATAGGGAGCAGGAATTGGTTCTGAATTCTGGCTTCCCACAATGAGAATCCATCCTATATTTTTGAACTAAAGATTTATTTTGCAACATTTGTCTGGTGATATAATTTCCAGTGGAGAGAAAGAACCCTTAACCTGAGTCTATACTTCTCATCTCCAGCCCCATCTTTTCTCCAACTGGAGTCTTGGCATCTAGTTCCATTTTCTTTTTATTCCATTTTACCAATGGGGAAAAAAAATCCCACATAATTGTTGAGAAAATTTTCTGAATTTGTTTTTAGCCGGAAATTAACTTGTTTGTGAGGACACTGTTAGGCCCATGGCAGTCAAGCCTGAAATGCTGAGTGATGACTTGAACACACTCTTTGTTGTTTGTCTCAAGGTCTTTCATAGAGATAAGGGGAAGATCACCAGGCTCAGACCATTTCCTCAGGGCGGGAGTGGATACATTTGTCCAGAAGCCCCTTCTCGATTTGCCAGCAGAGAGACTGGAGGATTCCTTTTTGCTGTGCACCCCACACCCTTGCAAGGTTGAGCTTTCTCGGCTATACAATGGGAGCAATTCAAGTACAAGTGGTACTATAAGGGATGATGATGGTTCACTTTTTATCCCTATGAATCTTGTGTGAGTGGGCTGACCCTTTTCTCTTACTTTCCCTTGCTTCAACTTATATAATACAGGTTTGTCTGCTGAGGTGAAACTCTGCTAAAAAACCCCAGGGCTGAGGAGCGCTCAGTGGTAGAGCACTTGTCTAGTATATACAAGGCCCAGTGTTTGATCTCCAACATTACAAAATCAGACTAACCAAACCAAAGCAGCATCAAAAACCTTGCTGGTGCTTCTTGGCCACCTGGATGATGTATGAGGAAGCTGTTAAAAGCTATTGGATGATGTTTCAGGCCTTTGGGGTTAAGAAAGAGATGAGTGGCCAGTCAGATGGCTCAGTAGGTCAAGATGCATGCTACCAAAGCTGACCATTTGAGTTACTCTCCAGGACCCACATGGTGGACGGAGAGAATGCAAATTGTTTTCTGACCTCCATCCATGGATTGTGACATGAGCCCTCTCAAAGAAATATAAATAAAAAAAAATAAAAAGGCAAAGCATGGCTTCTGTTGAACTGTTGGTTGACTTTGTAAAATTCTGTCCTTTTTTCTTCAGGCCTCTTGACTTTCTAACAATGGCAGAAGATGAATCTATCTAGCTGGTTTTTCCTGAGACTAGTGTGTTAAGTCATATGCTTAATATATAAATTATATGTTAAGGGCATAAGTGTTTTTGTGATATGTAAAGTATCACATTGTGCCCTCCGTTCTGAATGACAGGAGCAGAAGAATGTGCCCTTGTCTGTTTTTGATGATAGTTGTCTCTCAGTGTCTAAGGGATTGGCTCTAGGGCCCCTTTGACTTACTCAAATCTGCCCATGCTCTTCTCTTATGTGAAATGCCATAGTACTGCATAGAAACGACAATCTTCCTGCACATCATCTTTGCATTAACTCAGAATCCTGAAATCAGTGTCAACACTCTAGAAACACCTATTGTAACATGTTTGGGAAACACTACATGCTTGGTCCTCATGCTCCCTGCACTCCAAATAACTTCAATTTGCCACTAGTTAGATCTGTGGCTGCAGAAGTTGTGGGCCTGGCTTATTTCTTTTCTCACTTATTCAAGACTCTGAGTGGACAAGAGCAAAGCAATTATTTTCTAAAAGTCACTTTTTCCTATTTTTAATGATGGAAACAAGAATACTCCTAAAACGGAAGCTTCTAGAAGAACCATTTTGTGTCGTGTGTCAGAGTTGACCTTGGCTTCCTGTCTGGTTGTGTGTTTCAGAGCTGATCTCTGAAGGCATCCTTGTGATGGCAGTTTTGTCCAAGGAGATATTCACATAGTGCTTTGGGGCAGGTGATTGTGGTTATACACTTTGATGAAAAGTCTTGATCTATGGCCTTTTGGTGATTTCTTTTTTGCCTGTCAGTTTGGTGAGGGTAGCAGTCGGTTCCAGCTACCAGAGTAATGAGGCACCATCATCAGTGTAGTTCACTATGATAGTGCTGCATCTGGAGTAGTATCCAGCCAGGAACCAGTACCATCCTGATTTTATGAACTTTCTCATTTGGACAGCAACCAGCAGGTGCCCAGCAGCAAGGATGTAAGAGCACTCTTAGTTTTAAAGTAAGTGACTAGACAGGTGTTGATTTTAAAGGTCTCAATTGTGTGGTGATAGGAGCCAGAGGTGGCTGGCTAGTCACTTACCTTTCCTTCTCCAGGAGCAGCCTCAGTACACACACTTCAGCCCATAGCCAGGTGTCATTTTGGGTCATGATCTCCACACTGTGAGGTCATAGAGCTCTGGGAGAGGAAGGGTAAGATATTTAAGAAGGCAGAGAGATTTTCTTGCAATTGGAATGTAAAACTGAGACTATCTTTCATCTTGATATCTGTACACTCTGCATGGCTTATGAAATAAGGAAGGGTGCTTCTCCTACTTAAATTCAAGAACTAGGGGGTAAGAGGATTTGTTTTTGCTCTACTGTGTTTGGAAATATTCCCCAAGTTGAGACAGAAAGCATTATGGCCTGACACCACCCCTGCTGCCCTTCTGCAGATCCAACCACTGTGGACTGAAAACCCTCCACACACATTTCTGTTGTCTTTATTCCTGAATCAGGGCTTTAAACTTCCCATACTCATGAATGATTTGTGCTCCTGGGTATGTAGGTATATAAAGTAGGTATACAAATCAAACACTTGCTAATAATAAATCACAAAGAAATTTTGAAACGGCCTATATGTAAAGATAAAACCAGTTTATGTGCTAGTGAGGTGGATGTGCTTATTTATGTTTACACAGAGAATTAAATCTTGGCTGAATATTTGTTTTGCAGTCACAGAACACTTTCAGTACTTTTCAGAGTTGACTAAGATTTTGGTTTTCTAATGGTCTATGCTGAGAATGCTGCTTTGCATACATACATAGTACAAAATGTCAGAAGTATGTTTGGACCATTTTATAAATTGTTGGAAATTCTAATCTCAAGCCAAAACTTAATTTTTCTAAAAAATAAAACTCAAGTCAGCAACTCAGGTTTTATGAAACTCAAACAATTTTTAAAATCAAACATTCGAACGTATAATCCAAAGATGTTCTAGTTTGAAAAACTTACATGTTAAGGTGGAAAATATGATAAGTCTTTGTTTCTCATAATTAAATGGTTTTGCTTTTACAAGAGCAGAAACATTTTTATGTATGGTGAAAACATTACAATTCATCATATTTAATAGTCTGAGCCAAGGCGCTTCAGGCCACACTGGTTGGCTCTGTGTGGCCCACGGCATGAACAGAACAGAACATGCGTGATGTGCTGTGCAGAACAAGGCTCCAGTGAAATCCTCTGATGCAACATGGGAGAGGGCAACGCTGCCAGAAGTGCCTTAGATTTATTTTAAATTTGAATTTCAATTAGTTTTGGTTGTTGTACATTTGGAGACATTTTATGGTTGCTATTCTTTTTGTGACCCCCGTGTTCAGTTGCACAATCTCAGAGGAACCACATCCCATAGTTTAAGAAGCTGTGTCTTCAATGACACTGTGCAACTCCTTATACTGCATTTAGTCTGTTGTTATCCAGAAACTATTTAAGGTCTGAGGGAGGATGTGATGGGTTCTAGGCAAGCATGCCAATTTTACATAAAGGGACTTTAGTAGTCACTTTTTGTGAGACATCTTGTAGCCAATACTTTGTGAATTCTCCCATGGACTGATTGGTTGATTATTTATTTATTTTTCTCTGTGTGGCTGTGGCTGTCCTGAAACTTACTCTGTAGACTAAACTGGACTTGAACTCAGAGATCCACTTGCCTATGCCAACAAAGTCTAGGGTTAAAGACATGCTCCCTCCCCCCTAATCTGGCTCTGCCAGGGATTTTAAAAACAGCTCTTTGTAAATTTTGAAATCAGAATTTTAAAGAGAAGAGGCTGACATAACCTACAGGTTGAAAACATGCCTCAGGTGAATGTATTGCATATTGCACATTGAAGCTGAGTGTGAAGGAAGGTCTTAGAAAGTAATTCATACAACAGGATGCTCCAAGGGTCATTCACTGGTGACACTGCAGACATCATTGGATATAGCAAGTATTGGTAAAAATATATTGACAAGGAGGTGAGTTTCAGAGTCTCCACTTGGACAAATTCATCCCAGGGAGGTTCCTATCCAAATGCTGTGGGGAAAATGAGAATGGCTTGTGGACCACTTATCCTTTAAATATAGTGACTGACATGTGGAAGAGACTCCACAGACAGTGTCTAGGTGTTGTTAGCACATTGAATGTTTTTGTATTGATCAAGGTGCTGTCTTTTTCTTGACTTTGTCCTTGACATTTCTACATTGAATTGTGGACAACTAATGTGAATATTGTCTTAAAAAATTCAGTATTATGATTTTTCTTCCATTTCCACAAATATTTAGAATCTTTTTTTCTTTAGCCTTCTTGAATAAGAAATTCAAATGTCATTAACTTGATAGAGTTAAAATAGTTTTTGAAAAATGCATTGAATGGATTTCTCATTTTTGGAGGTGAATAAGTATGTAAAATTTATTTGATATAGTATAAGTACAAAATCCAGTGTGAAGTTTCCCATCTCCTGTTCTGACAGTAACTCTAGCTGCATAGCAGTTTATGGAATCATGCAGTTTTTGAGTTGTTCATTTCCATGTGTAATTTCTTCTTACTTGTAAGTTTTTTCTTAATAATAAAGTTTAAAATAAAAAATGAATTTCTTATCAGGCCAACATGGTTCAAGCATCTTTGATTTGGAAGTCTGAACTCTGAAATGTCCTCACATTTAAGCATTTTTTTCAATAGTAACATGATGTCACAAGTGGAAAATTCCATATTATGAGAATTTTAATGAAAACGTATGATGTAAGATTACCTTCTGGCTATGCATAGAAGGTATATTTGAAACATAAGTGGATTTTGTGTTTAGATGTGGGTCCCATATTCTAGATTGTGCATATGCAAATATTTTGAAATACCTTCCCAAAAGTTTAAAAGTATTTTAGTCTAAAGCTTTTAGAATAGAGGGGATTCAACTTGTGTGTAGCAGTGGAGAATATTGCTTTTTAATGAGTCAGCTATGTTTTGCAATGTATTTATTTATTTCTTTTCTTCTTTTTTTTTGACAGGAAAAACTAACACAAGAGTGTGTATTCAGAGAACAGTTTGAAGAGAATTGGTACAACACCTACTCTTCCAACCTGTATAAACATGTGGACACCGGTCGGAGATACTATGTTGCATTAAATAAGGATGGGACTCCAAGAGAGGGGACGAGGACTAAACGGCACCAGAAATTTACACATTTTTTACCTAGACCAGTGGACCCTGACAAAGTCCCTGAACTATATAAGGATATTCTAAGCCAAAGTTGACAAAGACAGTGTCTTCACTTGAGCCCTTAAAACATAACCACTATCAATGCTTTCATGCGATGGGTTCTTATTGATTAGCAGGGCCATCACCTCAGCTCCACTGTTACCACTTTGTCGCATGCATATGTATGACGGAAGCCTGGATGAGGACTTGCTGATTTGCTCTGCACTTACTGGCTGGTCCTCCTGGAGGGCTGCCTGAGGCCACTTGCTTCATTTATTGTGAAAGCAGGGGAGAGAGGCTGTGTGTGAGTGTGAGTGCATGGGTGAGGAGAGGGGACGGCAGCACGCCAAGAGGACAACGGCCTGATGCATGCTGGGAAATAGACACGCTTTTACATTTTTGATCAGTTGAACTTCATCCTATATCAGCACAGCTGCCATACTTCAACTCATCAGGATTTTTGGCTGGTGGCCTGCTCAAGGGAACACTGCCTTTCCACAGGCGTGGAGGGCAGTCTCACAAGACTGTCCGTTCATTCTCACTGGGTATCATAGCCCAGTGAACTTAAAGCAAAGACCTCTTAGTTTAAAAGAAAATAAAAAGAAAGAAGAAAAAAGAAAAAAAAGAAAAAAAAGAAAAAAAGAAAAAATGTTAAATTTATTTATAGAAATTCCAAAGGCAACATTTTATTTATTTTATATATTTATTTATTATATAGAGTTTATTTTTAATGAAATATGTACAGGCCAGATAGGCATTTTGGAAGCTTTAGGCTCTGTAGGCATTAAATGGCAAAGTCTGCTATGAACCTGTGGTAACTTCATGCAAGTAGGTATACAAGAAATTCTAATGGCCCTAATGTACTAAAGGCGACAATCTATTTTGTGCCCATATTATTGTAAACTTCTGCACATCGCTCATGACACTGAGTATTCACTCTTCAGAATGCTTGTTTCATAGCTTATCCCAGAGGATTAAAGATAAAACTGGGTCTCAACCCTTCATTCCGTGTCTGTAATTTTCCTCTCGTAACTCAGTGTAGCTGGGCGGTTGAAGTGTATGAGGGTTGGTGTATGTCTTACTTGTTTTAATCTATTGCAGAGTGTACCAAAGCTAAGCAATAACTATGCCTTTTAGTTTCAGGCCACTTCCATGACAACAAGACTAACATCAAACATGGCACTGATTTAAAATTACCAAGGGAGAGGAAAAACATTTACATAGTACAGATTTCCTCCTCCTCCTTCTTCCTTTTCCTCTTCCATCTTCTCTTCCCTTCTTCCTCCTCCTTCTGCTCCTCTTCTCCTTCTCTTCCTCCCCCTCCTCCTTCTTCCTCTCTCTTTTTGAGGCAAAAATCAGATGAACAGGATCATTCTTGTAAACTTTTTATTTGTGTCTTGGCTATTGAATATGGAATTATACAAGGACCCTAGGGCTCATTACAACATCTTTTATGGAGATTGCATTTGGTGTGAACTGTCATAATTACATGGGGCTAGTACCCTTCAAGTAAAACTTGCAACATGAAACCAATAAATCTTTATCAGTAATGACATTAGAGGGGTACTGTACTCATTGCCTGTGCTTTCTTTTCTGAATCCGTCTTCAGGAGTGCTCAAAGAGGAGGTAACTGTAGAAGTTGTTTATAAAATCTTTTATACCATCCTATACTGAAAAGCTTAAGAATACATATTTATTTGAGCGCAAAAATTTTAGAACTTGCTGTTGGGCAAGGGAGACCGACTACTTCTCACTACATACTAAGGTGGAATGAGCTCAGTTCTTAAAGCAATATTTAAGAAAAAAGGAATCTATAACACATTCTCAGTTTCTAGCCAGTTAACATTGGGAAATTGAAAGTGACAGTTAAAAATGTGTTTGAATTTATGCGGCTAATTTTAAGATGCAATATTCTGGCTTTGTTTTGCTTGGGTGCACATTCTCGATGCGAAATGAAAGCATGTCACTGGCAAGCTAACGCTGTTGTGAACTTGGTGCCTGACTTCCTGTTGTGAGCAAATCCACATAGCCCTCTGTGGTCCAAGCTAGAACACGTGGTGACATACCCTGCTGATGAGCACTAGGGAAGAGCTGGAGGCTCATATTTGGAACTGAAAGATTCTTACAGAGAGAGGAGCCAGAAACTCCGTGAAATAGTTGACAGGATAAAGATCAGAATGTCCTCCTTATGTACGTTCCTTGGATCCCCCTTTCACATGCGAAACAGGCTGTGTTGAATTTTGAGCAGTGTTCTTATTTGTTATTTAACTCTTGGCTGCTAAGATGTATACATATTCAGACTTCCATTTTTCCAAAAGCATTTATTTCAGTTTTTTCTGAAAAAGATTTAATAGTTGACCACAGGAAAGAATTAGGTTTGTAGGATTTCATAGTTGTAATATCTGAAGAGATTGATTTTAAAAGACAGCCAATAATACAAAGTAGCAGGTATTCCAGAAAATCAGCCCAGAAGAAAAAAAATTGTGCAAAAATTATTTTTTTAATTTTAAATTTTAATTTTTATACATTTCAAGCAAACAATACTTTAATGTCTATTTTTGGGCTTTGTTTTGCTACTCTTTCTTTTTTTTTTTTCTTTTTCTTTTTAAAAAGCAAAATGTAACCAGTACAATAAAGTGTAATGGTCTGTAAATAAATAAATATTGATGTATGAAATTTATGTAAATAGGCATTCGGGGAGGGAACATGGTTCAGGGTTTCAGTGTTCATACCACCCTGGGAAGTAGACAAATCATTCCCAGTCTTGGGTTTGCATCCGGTTGGGTTCCTGCTATGAGAGGTGCAAAGCCTGTTGGACAGCAGCCCCAAGCCACTGTGGGCTGGGTGATTCCAGCCCACAAACAGATGCTCAGATAGCCAAACAACTCTCTTGTTGGTGCCAACACTGGCATCATGGTCAAAGACTTAGCCAGGGTGGACTGAACCACCTTCCCATCTGTCATGCAAATGTCCCTAAGCAGTAATGAAGGACATGCCAGGTCAGTATTGGGGAACCTGCCCCTGCCAGGTCCTGTTTTGTAGATAAAAGAATGGCTTCAGTTGGTAGTATTTTTCGCTATTTCATCTCATTAACACTACAATATTGTGTTATTTACTTGATAATTTGTAATTGTATATAAATACATACAGGATTATGTACTCTGTGTAAATATATAATTACAGACTTTGGAAAACTGGTAGTTTTTACTTCATGTCCATTTTAGAGGTGCTCCAGATCCTTTGCCTACATGAACCAATGGAACTTTAAAACCAATCTCTTTACCTTTATAGCTTACCTAGTCAGTGAAAATGAATTAGGGGGTGGGGAAGTATGGGGCGGGGGTGGGGGGTGGGGGGTGGGCGGGAAGGAACAAACACATTTACCCCCACCCCCACAAGCATTTGAGATGAAGATTTATGAACTTGGAGTGAGCATAGTCAGCATTTGCTCATTTTTTTGTGGACAGATGAACGAACAATGGTGATTGTCTGAGGTCAGGTTCTGTTTGCTGCATCACTTGACCTTGAAATGTGCCAAATTTAGATGCACTGTCTGTGGTCACGTGAAGAAGAAAGCAATGAAGTGGTGGTGGGGGGCAGAATGCCAGCTGAATTCAATGTGTGATGTGTGAGCCACCAAGGCTTCTTTAGTGCGTGCGTGCGTGTGTGTGTGTGTGTGTGTGTGTGTGTGTGTGTGTGTGTGTGTAGGCACTCTTGCCTGTGTAGTCTACAAACCTGTAGAGACTGATAATGTATCCCTAAAAGTGGATGGGGAAGAATTATAACAACACACCGTCTCTGCCTTCTTTAGGAGACAGCCCAAAATCCAGTGAGTCAGGCTTGTAGAATGGATCCCATCACAAAAAGTTTGGTTAAAAATGTGTGACCAGAATCTCAAAACTGATTTTTATATCCCCCATTTAAAAACAACACAATAAGCCTTCTAGTATACTTCTGTGTCTGCCCTTAGATCTTTAGAATAATGTTCGATGTTGCAGCCCAATCTTCATGAAAAAAGAAGCTACAGGAACAAAATATAGATTCTGCCATATTTTTCTTTGGGAAGAAAGTGGCAATAAGCATCCTAACAAGTTATCATTCCTGTCATGGCTGTCAGGTCTGGGACAGCTGCACCGTTCTCAGGCCAGACAAGTGTTGGTGAGCCTTCTTGGCTATTTTGGTTAATAGTAAGGGCATTCTAAGAATTCCTTTTGTTCTCTAGTTATATTGCAGTTTTCATTGTGAAAAGAATTATTAAAATTTAAGCATAGGAATACGTATAGGCTTAGGGAATATCTGAAAAGCCAGTGGCAAATTGTGGTTGGGATAGCCTTTGTTTCTTGTACTTCCTTGAAGTTCTTTGCATTATGTTTGTGGTTATGGTTGGTTCCCGTTGCTATGTGGGAACTTAGGCAGGAAAATTGGGCAGTAGGAGTTGAGGAGTTAAAACAATAGGTTGTATAATTGGAGGTATCTACGATGGCTGGTTTTCCCACCTCACAGGGAAGGACAGCTTTATTGGTAATACTCATGGCTTACATTGGAGAGACCTACTTTTTTTGAGCATGTGTGCAGGATTTCTCATAACCATTTTCCGTGATGTTGCAAAACATTCTGTAGACTCCACCTGGCCACTGCCTCTGGCTTCTAGCCCAGACATATGCACAGGGCTGTAAATGACAGCTTTGTGTGATTTCTGCTGCTCACCCCTAAGGGCTTTTCCTAGTCTGTAAGGCTGGTGTACTTGCTGTTTCAGAGGCAAGCAATACTCCAAATGTTCCTGGACTCTCCAGCTGACAAACTCTTTCTCCCTCCATTTGCATTCCTTCCATGCCCCCAACTCCCATCTCTCCATTCTGTGGCGTTGTCCTGGTGAGGCACAGTAGTGACACGGCCAGTCATGGCACCCACAGAGAAGAAGAGGTCGTGCATAGTGTTTGTTCTGAATCCTGGACTAAGGAAGACTCAGGACTGTGAGCTGTGAAATGCACATGACTCAGGCTTAGAGGCCTCTGGGATGGTAAGGTCAAAGGTGAAATGTGAGGACTGAGCAGGGGTTAGAAGAGATCACTGCTTGTTCCCTTGTGTTACAAAGGTACCTTGTCTGTCAGGAATGGGGCCGGTCGCATCTCTTCCTGATATACAGTCATTGGGCTGGAGAACACTCTCACAGGGTTCACTTTTGGATGAGTGTGAATTCCTGGAGATGAAGAGGACCTTAGTGTTGGCCTCCGACCATCCCTGTCTTCGGGGCTTACCTGTGTTCCTCATTCTTGAGGTTAATAGGTTACTCCTGATTTCTATCCAGACAAAGGTGGTCCCTCCAACTATACTG
>PVIH01002473.1:104450-151950 GCA_004025045.1 Sigmodon hispidus | reverse complement strand
AGAGGTCCTGAGTTCAATTCACAGCAACCACATGGTGGCTCACAACCATCTATAATGACATCTGGTACTCTCTTCTGTATACTGTATAGTTAAAAATAAATAAATAAATAAATAAATAAATAAATAAATAAATAAATAAATAAAACAGTAAAAAAAGAGAAAGTGTTTAATTGGGAGGTTAGAGTCCATGATGGCAGAGCAAAGGCTTCGGCAGATGACTTACATCTTGACCTGTAAGTAGGAGGCAGAGAGAGTACACCGAGAATTGCAGAAGTCTTTTGAAACCTCAGCTCTCCTCCCCAGTGGTACACCTCCTTCAACAAGGCCACACCTCCAAATCCTTCTCAGACAGTTCCACTAACTGGGGCCCATGCATTCAAGCTATGAACCTATTGGGGCCACCCTCATTCAGACCACCACACCATGTTAAGTTGGAAGAAGAGATCCAACTGCACACAGTTTTCCTCTGACCTTTACTATGTACAGTGGCACACCCACTTCCTTTCTCTCTCTCCTATGTCTCTCACACACATTAATAATAATAAATAGATACACTGCAAACATTTTACTGAAGCTTGGATAATCAAAAAATACTTATTTATAGTCATTGATTACATTGACCATTTGACACATTATGTGAAAGTTCATAAAAAAACTGAGTCTTAAGTTTTAGATCATTACCCAATATGAATATTATATGCAGTGTTTGGCTTATATTTGGATCAAAAAATCAAGTAAAGGAAAGTTTTTCTTAAAATTTATTATTTTGTTTAACAAGAAATACACACACATTTACTTTACATTCCAGAATTATGAAAGTAGAAAAAGTTATTAAATTTAAATTTTTAATGCCATGTAAATATCCACTCACACACTTGGCTCATGCAGATCTCCTCTGGAAGGGTTATGAACTAACCATCAGGGGCTCCCCATCTACTTTATGCTAAATACCATGTCTTTTCTGGGCAGAGGCCTGGCCTGGAATATGGTTTAAAGTGTAGCAATGTCACTCAAGGACTATTTTGAATGATGGTTTCAGCCCTTTGGAAGTCTTCTTTGGGGTTGCCATTCAACTGAGTGTGCACTGTTGTCCCCAAGAGGTCACTTCTTGGTTGGACTTCAAGCTGTATCGTTTCTCCAAAAAAGGATATATTCATGAAGTCAACATGGTGAGTTTTACCTTTTGAATATCTGTAATGATTAGTTCTATATTTTTAGTTCAGAGCATCAGTTAAGTTCCAGAATTCCCGTGTGACTGTTTTTATCCTAGAAACATGTGACAGCTTGTCATGAGGCTGTCTTATTCGGGAACCACACCCAATAGCCCTAAGCATGCTCAAAGAGCTATATTAAGGGACATGTGACAAATGTCTGGCAATTTATAAATATGTTTGATTAGTGTACTACTTTCTAGAAAGGGGCTGTGTAGTGATTAGTGTATGAATATTAGAAAACTGTCTGAGGATTGAGACAGAACCGCCATCCAGGAATAGTTCCGGTTCCTACCAGACAGACTGGAAAACTTCAAAAGTCACAGAGTGCTAGTAGATGGGAGGTCATGCCTCAGCTGTGGGTGTCACCAGCCCCAGACTAAGCCCTGCGCCATCTCACATAAGGTATTTTTAAAGCAATACTAAAAAAGATCAAACTATTTTGAAATCACTTATAGTCATCTTCAAACAAAGCTCAATAATATTTATAGAAATAAAAAAAAATACACAGCACCCAGGAGGTACTCACAAATACACAGTCTGGTATCCAGTAAAAAGTCACCAGCCATTTAAAGAGATAACAAAATACAAATGAAGAGCAGACACACATCAGAAGTCAATCCAATCCAACTCAAAACTACAAAGGCATTAAAATAAGCAGGGAAAAAAGCATAAAACAGGTACAACTGCATTTCACATTTCTAAAATATCAGAGATAAAACGTACAGGAAAAGATGCATATTAGATGTCTAGAGATGAAAACAATTGTGTGTGTGTGTGTGTGTGTGTGTGTGTGCGTGCGCGCACGCGTGTGCAAGGGACACTGGAAGAGATTGCCAGCAATTTAGATATAGCATTAGAAAGTAGAATGTCCTCCAAATTCCAACAATGGACTATGTAAAATGAAAGACACACAGAAAATGAATCCTTAAAGAATGGAAAAGAACTTATCAAGTGATGTCAGCTTCAGTGCTTACATGTAACTTGAGCCCCAGGAAAAGAAAGGAGAAAGAGAGAGAGAGAGAGAGCTCAAAAAATGACACTTCAAATATAAACTCTGATAGTTTCAGAGTAAAAAGACAAAAAACACATTAGCATCATCAGAAGAGAGCATCTGTGTCTGTATTAACATAAAACATAGTAGATTTCACGGTGAAGAATATTAGCCTGAATATGTAAGGTGATTTTGTAATGATAAATGGTTTTGTTCAGCAGATTTAACAATCTAAAATGTGCACCCAATAAACAGGTAAGTGATATACTGATTAGAAGAACAAGAAAAAAAGACACATAGTAAAAAATAAAGCCAGAGGTGATGAGCTGATGTAAGATGTAAGAATAAAAGGATACTAAGGGTAGTTGGTGCCGATGTATCATATTTAGCACATTCAACAAATTGAATAAATGGAGAATTTTTCAAAATTTTCAAACTACCAAATGCCAAAGCTCATCCAAAGAGAAATATGTAACATGAATCTCAAAGTATTTTTTATTATAGAATCAAATTTTAATTAAAATAATCCCCCAAACTCCTTTAATTTAGAAGACAACATTAGTAACATTTTCTAAAAGTTTAAGGAAAAGAAATGGGTGGCTAGAGAGATGACTCAGTGGTTAAGAGTGCTGTCTGCTCTTTTAGACCATCTGGGTTTAATTTCTAGTATCCACATATCAGCTTTAACTCCAGGAGAACCCACACCATTTTCTGGACTCCTCATGCACCAGGCTTATACATGGTGCACAGATACACATTTAGGCATAACTATTCATACACATAAAATAAAAGTAAAAATTAAGAAAATAAAAATAAATGGCGTTTTAAGATAAACCGAGGAAATTGAAGAGAATACTTTTAAAATTAAATGAGATAGTATAAAATCAGAAAACCATAACCCACCATAGTTCAAACTCATATATACAAAGATTCTGTACATAATTTTAGTAAGTCCAACAATATTTACAAAGGAGAAAATATATTCAAGTGAAGGTTATCTTCAAATGGGTTTATCTTAAGAATTTAGCATTGACTTAATAAAAAAATCAATGTAATTTGCTTTGTTACTAAATACCGCATTATCATCATAATAATGATGCAAAATGTATTTGATATAATTCAACTAATTTTTGATAAAATTAGGAACAGAAAGACGTCTGTAACCTGTAAAGGACATCTGTGAGCAGGCAATGTTAGAAGATGCTGAGTGCACTAGTCCAAATCTCAGGAACAAGATGACACTGGAGACACCCCCACCCAGTCTATGGGGCAGGGACCCCAACAAAGGAAACTTCAGAAAGTCTGAAAAGGAGCTGTCCTAGAAGATGACTAGATTTGAAACCATGATCAAATCTACAAAGAAGCTATTATAATTCAAAAATGAGCTCATCAAGGCTGCAGATTGGAAAAGCAATGTGCAAAACAGTTGAGTTCATCGACACACTCCTACATCTTATTATCACATATGGACATAAGAATATCATTTAGTAAGATGAAAAGTATAAACTATTTAGGGACAAAAGATTCAAGATCAATGGACTGCATATATTACACTCACAGATGGCTATAATATTAACTGCCCACAAACCAAGACCCAAGGTAAGCCCAGGCTAATGCTCACAAGGATTTTTCCAGCCTGGTTCTATTTCATCCCATCCCCTCCTCTCCTCTCCCACCCCATCTCATTTCATCCCCACTCCTACCCTATCCCCTTTTCTTCCACTCCATCTTAATTTGTAGAGCTTAAAAAGGCTAATTCTGAGCCAGCAAGATGGCTCAGTGGGCAGAGGCTTGACAGCTAGCCAGAGGACCTGAGTTTGATCCTTAGGACTCTCAGAGATCTGACCCCAGGAAGTTGTCCTTTGACCTCTATAGGAATGTGGTGGCATTAGTGAATCTCTCCCATAAATGAATAAAGATTCTGATTCTTGAATTCATATGGAAATGCAGCCCTAGAATATCCTAAAACAATGAAAACCAGTCAAACAGAGGACTCCCGTCCCCACAAGATTCTCCCAAAGAAGTTACAGAATGGTAGTAGGTGTGGGATCTGATAAAGGCTTATATTCAAAGTGTGTAAAGCTTTCTGAACTCAAGAAAGCAAACAACTTTGTTAAAACCTGGGACAGAAGTTTGAACAGATGCTTCTCCAAGGAACATCCAAGGGCCTGAGGCACTGGAAAGGCACTCAGCCTTACCAGGGAATGCAAATCAAGCCACAGTCAGAAAAACAGCTAAAGCTGAAAACCCTGATTGTACTAAAGTGTGTGGGTCAGGCATTGGAACTCTCATACACAGCTGGTGGGAACAGAAAACGTACAACTTCTTCAGAAGACATTCAACAGAGTCTCACAACTCCCAAATAATTCAGCCACAGCACTCTTACATATGTACCTAATAGAACCCAAAGTCTGTGTCATACAAAGATGTGGCTTTCTTTGTAATAGGCAGAAACTGCAAGAACCCAGTGTACACTCTGTGAGAAAGAATAAAGAACCCCAGACTACCTGCACAACATTTTAGACATTTGTGATGAAAAAAGAAACCAGACCAAAAGAGTGGACATTGTTTTGGAAGCCAATATTTCCTGGGGTCAAGCAGGACAGGCAGGAGAAAGGTCACCTAAGGGGAGTGGGAAGCTTGATGGTGATGTGTGTGTTTGACTCTTGATTTGTCAGGTGTATAAATATATCATGTCCTTCAAGTTACACACTCATGTGCAGTTTATTGAGTGCCAGTTTATGCTCTGAGAACAAATCAGAAAATACGGTATAAAATGATTAAAACAAAAACAAAACAAAACAACAACAAAAATAAAACCAACCAAGATCATCTATCTGGAGCCATCACATGGATGAGGCAATGGATGGTCATGGGATCTGGTGTGTCAGGGAATCCAAATAGAAATGACCTCCATTTCTAATGACTGTGGCCTAATGTTTTCTGTTGAGGAATCTTCCCTGAAGGTTGCTAAGCAGGAGGGAAAGAGAAGAGTCAGGGATGGGACACAACCTTAGGACACACACCTCAGTGTGTTCTTTCTTGCATTTTACCACTGCAGACCAGAAAATTCCTCCAGAAGATGAGAATGAACAGGAGCAAGGGAGAGTCTTTCTTGATAGCTTCTCACTCAGATTCCAGTCCAATCTGCCTTCTGGGAAACTGAGTTTTATCATTTAAATGTAAGCCTCCCCCACAGGCTCATGTTTGAACACTTGCTCCATAACTTGTGGTATTGTAGATGGCTGTGGAACCTTTCAGAGGTGGAGACTACTTGGCAGAAATGAGTTAATAGAGGTATATTGTAGACTAGAATATTACTTTATGTAAAGATGTGTTGCATTTGTTCATACTGTATTTGTTTATTTGTGTCAAGATGTGGTGCTGTTTTACCTTACCTGCCTAAGTCACCTGATTGGTCTAATAAAATGCTGAATGGCCAATAGCTAGGCAGTAAAGAGGCTGTCAGGTAGAGAGAATAGAAAGGAGGAGAAATCTAGGAGGAGGGAGGGAGGAAGGGAAGGAGAGAGAGAGAGAGAGAGAGAGAGAGAGAGAGAGAGATCTGAGGCCAGCCAGGCAGCCACTCACTAGCTAGACACGGAGTAGGACATACAGAATAAAGAAAGGTAAAATATCCCAAGACAAAATGTAGATGAGGGAGAAGCAGGTTAAATTAAATTATAAGAGCTAGTGGGACAAGAATAAGCTAAGACTGAGTATTAATAATGAATATTAAGTCTCTGTGCTTGATTTGGGAGTTGGTTGGTGGTCAAAAAGAAAGCCTGCTGCAGGGTCAGGCTTTTTGCCTGGCCCCACTTCCTGTTCCAAGGTTTCTGCCTGTTCTACAGAGAACGGAGAAGGTAAGGAATCTCAATTGTACCATTGGTGCCTTCCCCTTGGCACTGGATGCATCCTTTCAGAATTTGAGGCAAATTCAACCCTTCCTCTCTGGAGTTGCTTTTAGTTAAGTATTAGGTCTTGGCAACAGAAAACTAACAGCCCTTTCACAGGATAGAGTGGCACTGGATAACAGATGCGTGGAAGCTGGAGAAAAATCCAACAAGAGAAGAAACCATCCGTGAGACATCAAGTAGGGCATCTCTCTGAAATGCTTTGTAATAGTTCCATATTTTTAGTTCAGAACAGCAGTTAAGTTTTAAAATGCCCAGTTAGCTGTTTTTATCTCAGGAACACGTGACAGTCAGGAGGCTAAATTGGGAACCACACCCCTTGGTTCTGAGCATACTCAAGGAACTATATTAGGGGTCATGTAACAAGTGTAGGGACAAATTAGAAACCATTCAATCAGTCTTAGGTACTGAGCATTTGAAGCACAGACAGGAATTTAGACACTTGATGTGGAGCTGATGAGTGCTGAGAATCGGTACAATGGATGACAGAGTGACTTGGTAGATCACACTTAGGACTAGAGGGCTAAATTCAAAGTTCAAAACCCTCCCCAAACATGTGCAGAAGTGAGGTGGTCTGATAGCCTGCAGTTTTGCTTCTACAACTAGGAATAAAGAACTTAACTGAAAGGCAGCAAATGGACCGCTGGTGCTGCTTTGTGCTGTCAAGTGTGTGTGTTATACTTAATATCAAGCGGGAACCACAGGCTTCATTAATTACCTGCTCAGATGCATCAGAGCTACTTAAAAGAGCTGAGGTCATTTAGATAAGAATCACCCGTGCTGGTGCTAGTCCACATCTGGCCAGGGAATATCTACTTGCCTTTGGGACCTGACTGGTAAAGGTCTATGTGACAGCAATGTGTAAGGACAGTGTATGTAACAAAATGTCATCCATGCCCATTTTTAAAGCATTCTTTCTCCACCAGGCACTTTTGGCACAGTGTCTAAAAAGCAGATGTGTAATCAGGTCACCTAGATTTGAATCTGAGCTCCACCATTTCTTCTAATTTTGAGGCTGGGGATGAAATTACCTCCCTCAATATCTTGATCTTACTCTCTTCTCCTTGTTTCTGTAGGGGTTGTTTTTTTGGAGCAAGTAACTGAAGATGTGAGAAGCATTTTGAATAGTAGCTGGCCTGTCATTACTACTCATCAGATGGCCATTATCCTTACACATCTGACATCCAAGTCTTAAAATGACACAAGGAGTGGGGTTTCTCAGTTCTGTAGATAATAAACCAGCTAGTTCACGCTATATCTGGCTTGATGTTGTTTTCCTGATCTGGTCATAACTTTTCTCTCTTATGAGGTATTACAGTATCAGAGGCATGCTACCCACTACTACACTTTCCTCAGAGAGAGTCACAGCTGGCATGTTACCTGGGTCAACATGGGTTTCTGAGTGACACTCCCAATTGCCTTGGAAGTCAAATGTAGAATATAGAGGTCATTTATAAGCTGCATCCCATCTCAGGATGGGAACAGCACCGTTTGCCTTCATCCCATTCCAGTGAGGAGATTTGATGGCCCAGTCTTAGCCCCCTTTACTTTTCTTTCCTTCTTTGGAGACAGTCAACTTGCTATGTTGACCAGGGTGGCCAGCCTCACATTCACAGAGATCCTCCTGCCCCACCTCTCTAGTGTCGGGATGAAGGACTTGTAATACTATACCTAGTTTTTTCCCTCTTCATTGTAAAAATAATTTAGAAAATAGAAATTACTCAATTTGGTTTAGTTTCCACTGGAATGAGAGACAGTCCCCTTCGAAGCCCGACTTTTTGGGTTTGATTCTACACTGGTTTTGTTCCAGGAACATGTCCTCCTCTCCCGTCTGTTAATAATTCTAAATTTCCCCTTTCTTATTTATTTCTTACTCTTTCCTTTATGCAGAGAAGGTATGCTCAAGTAGATAGTTCAGGACTCCTGAGGACACTTCCAACTGTTAATATTTATCACTGGACTCGCCAAGGGAAGACCACAAGCCGCCTATCTAAGGGGCAGCCTTTCCTTTCTCTCTGTCTGCTGGGCAGCCAGGCTACAGAGTACAAAAGGCCTTTGAGACTCTACTTTGCCCATGCAAGTTAAGCCCAGTGTCCAAAGGGCTGCAAAGACAATGGAGATAGAAAAAGGAAGGAGTGGGTATTTGAGGGAACCCACATGTGGTAGAGCATCTAGTCCAGCTTCTCTGGACTAGAAGGCGAGAGGAATAAACAATGGTGTGGACAGCAAGTTCAGAAGTAGGGAGCAGAATGTGATTGCCTGAGGCTTGGTTAGGGTGAAGGGATGGGGGATGTTGTAGGAGGATGCTCAGTAATAAAGAGGAATGAACTCAAGATGGTCACTTGGGAGGTGACTGTAGTTGCCAATGTATTGTGTACTTGAAAACTGCAGGAAAGCTAAGTGTTCTTGTCACAAAACAGCCAAGACTATGCATTTGTTAATGAACTTGACTTAACTGTTCTGCAATATATACATAGTTCAAAATAATACATTTTTCAATGCAGATTTTTATTTGTCCGTTAAAAAATAGAGGGGTAGAAAAAAATGGCTCAGTTGGTAAAGTGCTTGGTGCACAAGTGGAAAGATCTGAGTTCAATTCCTCAGAACCCATGTAAAAGCTTGACTTATATCTGGAGGGTCTGTAACCCTAGATATTCTCGGAGATGGAAGATGGAGGCAGGAGACTCCTCAGCAGCTCAAGGGACAGCTGGTAAACCCAGGAGAAAGACTGCAGAGAAAGCCCGTCTCAAAAAGGTAGAAGGTGAGGTTTCAACACCAAAAGTTGTCTTCTGACCACCCACCCATGGACTGTAGCATGTCCATGCCTACATTCACACACACACACACACACACACACACACACACACACACACACACACACTTTACCCATACAAACAAGTAAATAAGTAAATAATGCCCCTTACAAATCTTTAATATTGAGAATGTACCATTGAGTTCTTTTTATTTCTTCGTAGTCTTTGAGATGGGAGGGTAGGTCTTGCAGCTTAGACCATGTGTCATCTTCTCTCACTACTTACAGATGACAAGTTCACACATATTCACATACGGTCTAGCAGCTTCACGAGGACTTGTGCTGGTTAGTCCTTTGTCAAGCGACACAAGCTTAGATCATCTGCAAAGAGAAACCTCCACTGAGGAAATGCCTCCGTCAGATTGACTTGTCGGCAGGCCTTCCAAAGCCTTTTCTTAATTAATGATTGATGTGGGAAGGCCAAGCATTCTTCTAGTCTTGGCTTCAGTTCCTGCCTCGAGATTGCTGCTGTGAGCTCCTGCCTCAGTTTCCCTTCATGACAGACTGTAGAGTGTAAGCCAAGCAAACCCTTTCCTCCCAAGTCTGTTGTGCTCAGTGTTTTATTATAGCAGCAGGACAGGGCTCTTTTACAAGAGTTTTTGTTTGTTTGCTTCTGGTGTTGGAGATTAAACTCAGAACCTTGCATATTCTATAAAGTACTTTACTATTGGGTTACATCCTAGCATATTTTGCCCACTTTAAATGAGTTAAAAAAAACCCCTAAATATATAGTCAAAATGTAGACCTTGAACAGGGTTCCCAGTCCAGGCTCACTGGGCAGTAAAATTTTGCTTGATAAAAAGTGACTTTCAGTAGCTCAGTTGGAGTTCACTTACTGAGCATGTACCAAGGCCTGGGTTTGATCTCTAGCGCCGCATAACCAGCTCATCAGAGCTGGAGGAAGGAGGAGCAGAAGTTCCAGCTTACCCTTAGCTACTGTCCTACTTAGAGTTTCAGTTGCTGTGAGGAGACATCATGACCATGGCAGTGTTTATAAAGGAAAACATTTCATTGAGGCTTGTTTACAGTTTTAGAGGTTTAGTCCATTATCATCATGGTGGAAAAACATGGTGGTGTGCAGGCAGACATGGTGCTGGAGAAGGAGCTGAGAACTCTACATCTTGATCCACAGGTAACAGGAAGTGAATTGTCTACATACTGAGTGTAACTTGGGCATGTATGAGACCTCAAAACCCACCCCCACAGTGACACACTTCCCCAAACAAGGCCACACCTCCTAATAATGTCATTTCTTATAGGCCAAGCATTCAAATCTATGAGCCCATGAGGACCATACCTATTCAAACCACCATACTATATAGAGAGTTTGAAGTCAGCCTAAGAAACCTGTCTCCATACACAAAACTAAACCTAACGATATCAAAAGAAAATGACTTATTGTCATTGGTAAAGTTGTATGTTGGCATGGAGCTAACTAGTTTGAGACTCTTATCTGGTATACTGCCCCACCACATTCTCTTCTGTTTGAGATTTGGTGGCCTTATCTACACTTTGGAAATGACCTGTTACTTCAGTGATTATCTAGAGAATAAAGTCATGGAGTACCAAAAAATAAGCATGGGCGGTGCAGCAGGAGAAGGATGCAGGATTGTATCACTATGTGCCCCTATTCCTAAGGAAGATTAGGATTACATGATTTAGGATTACATCTTAGATTACATGACTTCTCACCACACCACTTAAAGATGTACAAGTTCACAAACCCTCTAAACTTAAGGAGCCAAAGTCATCCAGGCAGTCTTATTTTCTCTCAGAAGATGCTTGGGTAGCTATCCTGACATTTCTCTCATTTGTCTCTTTGGAATTAAGAGAAGATGAAAATTACTGCTGGATGATTCTTATAATCTTAGAGGAGAGGCATTCTTATAATCTGGCTGGCTAGGAGTACCCAGCTTTGCATATGACCAGGGCAGGCAGGAGGAAGTATCCAGAGGTTTTTGTATGCTTTCTGTTGCTGTGCTAAACTACCATTACCAAAAGCAACTTGGGGAGAAAACAATTTATTTGGCTTATGGATATCCACCATCAGGAATCCAAGGAAGAGACTTTAATAGAGGCTATGAAGGAATGCTGATTATTGAATTTGCTGTCTTAATGCCCCACGATTTGCCCAAGGATGGGATGCACAGTGGATGAAGCCCTTTCACATCACTCATCAATCAAGAAGATGCCTCACCCCGAGACTTACTTGAAGCTCAATCTATCTGGCAGAAGCATTGTCTCCCTATTCTCAGAGGACTCTAGCTTGTGTCAAGTGGACAAAAAACCAAGCCAGTGAGCACAGCCAGTGAGCACAGCCAGTGAGCACAGCCAGTGAGCACAAGCCTCGTCTTTTGCCCCTCGTCTAGGGACTTGCTGGAGAGCTTGGGTGGGTTTTCCTGTGTCTTTCCTTGCCCAGTGGAAAGACATTGTGGATTACTTCCCCTTCCCACCCTTCCCTTTTCTTCTACCCAAGATCTATGAAATTTTAATTATCTCTATTTTTGCCAAGTACTTCCTGGGAGCTACTGTGTGATTTACAGACTGCTGGACAGTGTAGTCTAGAAGCTGCCCTGATGCTTCCAACTGGAACTTAGGAAGTTGAGCTGACATGCCTGTCACCCAAATGGTGGTAGCACCATTCCAGGAACCATCCCTCCAGCTGCCCCCTAGTCACATAATCTCACCGATTTGTCTCCAGACTATTTTTGAACCATTTCTTTCTTTTTACTCTGCCTGCCACATCCCACTGTTAGACTGTCTTCTTTTTAGTCCTGGACTCCTTCTCTCAAGCTACAGCCTTGTATCCATCCTTCCTAGAGTCACCTGAGCAGGGCAGGGCTGCTGTGTCTGTAATGGTCTAGATTTCAGTAGGGTGACATGGCATGCATACTGCATATTAAATAATGTCCCCAGTGGAGTCTGAGGTAACATCTCACATTTCATCACATAAGTATTTCTGCACAGAAAATTGATCATAGTAGATAAAGACAAATTAATTTACTCATTCTACTGATCAATGCATCTGAATTTCACATAAGCCCTAGATTCAGGTTGAGTTTAATCTTTCCAATTAGAAACTGGCTTTTCCAGTTTTGGAATTTTTTTTTTTTGTATTTCTAATTGTGCATTATTGGTTTAGCTTCAGCAGCTCTCTGTTGCACACTTGGCTTTAGGAACTTCCTAATTTAAATTTTATTTCATTTTTTTTTTTTACTTTTTGTGGTACTGGGGGCTTTGCACATGCTAGGCAAGTGCCCTGTCCCCAGTTTAAGCCTCAGCACTCATTTTGCTTTTTATTTTGAGACAGTCTCATTAAATTGCCCAAACTGGCCTTGAACTTACTATGGAGCCTATGCAGACCTTAAAGTTGTGATTTTCTTGCCTTGGACTCCAGAGTAGTGGGGATGATGCCGTCAGATGACTTGGCCTGTTTTCAGAAATGTTAAGGTTGTCTTGGCTTGCAAAACAAATTTTAATATGACTTTTTAGTGGCCACATCCTATGTATCTTCTTTAGTCACCATTCACTTGTCCCCCTGTGCCTGCTGGAATGCCATTTCCCCCAAACATTCTCTGATGTTTCTTCCATTCATAAGTGAGACCATGTCATAGTTGTCTTTCTGAGTCATTTTGTTTAGCATCATGACCTCCAGGACCATCCATGTGGCCACAGGTAGCAGGACTCTCTTTTAAGAAAAGTGGCTAGTGCCCCATTGTATATATATATATATGTCTTTATGCATTATGTGCTAAACAAATTTTGTGGCAGAATGACAAAAATATATCAGTGTGTTGTAAGCCTGCAAAGTGTAGGTACATGATGTGAGATGTCTTTCTGTATGCTGTGGATATCATTGGTTAAAAAAGGGACTGCTTTGGCCTATGGCAAGGCATCTTAGAAATAGGTGGGAAATCAGAATATAAAGGGAAAGAGGGTTGAGTCATAGAGAGATGCCAGCAGATATAGAAAAATGAAGATCAGAATGCTGCTCTGAGAAAAGATACCAGGCCACAAACAAGATAAGAATAATGGGTTGAGTTAAGATGCAAGAGCTAGCAATATGTCAGAGTCATAGGCCAAGCAGCATGTGATTAATATAAGCTTTTGGGTGATTATTTGGGGTTAAGCAGCAGCAGGGCTGTGAGCAGATCTGAATTTTGGGGCTAGGCTGGAAAGGCCAGGCTTGAAACACTTACTACAGGTATAGTCATAAATTGACTAGCATCTCACCAAACTACAAGTCCCAGGTAGTGGCCCTTCTACCCTCCAGGTCTATGTCATAATCTTTAGCAATGTTTCTGCTAATCTTTGGTGCTTTAATATGATTAGTCCAGGGCTGGAGAAGTGGCTCAGTGGATGAAAGCCTGCCACACAAATGTGAGGACCTGAGTTCAGATCTGTATCAACTATGTAGAAATCCACATTTGGTTGAGCTTCACAAGTGGAGTGAAGACAGATTTCTATATGCAAACTCATGTATGTGAGCATACAATGTATACATGCAGATACCACATGCCATAACACACATACAAGACAGACAGACAGACAGACAGACAGACAGACAGACAGACAGACACACACACACACACACACACACTCACACACACACATTCAAGGGGAACGTCTTAGTGGTTAAGAGAGCTTGCTTTCTTAGAGGACATGAGTTCAATTCCCAGAGTCTGGCAGCTTACAGGCGCCTATAACTCCAGCTACAGGGGATCAAATGCACTCTTCTGTTTTCCATAGGCACTGCACTCATACGCACACAGCTCCTCTCCACACAATAAAAAAAATAAAAGAAATCTTAAAAAATACAACTCTCAATATGACATACCGTTCTTTATAATAGATCCAAGTTCCCTGCTATTTCTTTGAAAATGGGCCATTCATTCTGTTAATCTTTCAGCCTACATTCACAGGACCATGCCTGTGCGTGGGCACTGCACTGGGGCTGGAGTCAGCAGCAAGAAAATGGATGCGTTACTACTCACCTACACCCGGACCCTGGTTCAGAAGGATAAGCAATAAAGGCTTCTGGAGGTTGGGGTGAGAGATGACTGGCTAGAAATAAGTCAGAGCATTGCTTCTGAGTCTCTTAGTGTCTTAGATAAAAAGCCCAATGATAAATGTTTACCTGTTCCTTTCCTATTTCCATATTCCCTTATTGCTTGTGTCTCCTAGGGTTGTGCTGGATTCCTCTTCCTGGCTCTTTACACACCCGTTATTTATAGGCTGCTAGGATTCTCTTGCAGCTTCCCAACAGTCCCCACCCAGATGTGCTGCACATAGTTCTTTAATCTGTTCTAGAATATCACGTTCCCCAGCTTCTTGCCATTTTTATTACTCTTCTCCAGACTCCCTTCAGCCTTTTCTACATCTTTATCACATTGAAGTGCCCAGAATTGAATGTAATTTTCCAGGTGGGGTTGAGAAAGGCTGTTAAAACGAGACTCACCTCTGCTCTGCTGCAGGGGCTGCTGGGAACAAAGCCCAGAATGACATTAGCTGCTCTGCAGCTATATCACCCTTACTAATCTGTATCTAACTTTCTTCTCACCATCACTGTGCCAGCCCTTTCACATAGCGTGAGTGTTTTTGCTCCATAAAGAGAAATGGACATAATATTTTTTTTTATAGTGGGCTCTCCTGATATTGTTTTGGCCTTGAGTCAGCATTTAGCCTCAAGAATGAAAAAGGAAAAAAATGAAGAACAGATACCAACAGAAGAAATCTGTTCAGTGATTCTGCTTCCTCTTTACTGCAACAGACATCAGAGGCAATTTATTTAAAGAGAAGTTTGTTTTGGCTCACAGTTTAAGATGGTCCAGTCCAAGATGAATTGGTTCCACTGCCTTTGGGTTCATGATGACACAGAGTGTGGAGATGGGAGTATGTGGCAGCGAGTGTGGTTTAGTTCATGGTGGCAGGGGAGGAAGGGGAGAGGAAGAGGAGAAGAAGAAAACAGACTGGAGTCTCAATGTTTCCTCCAAGGCCATGCTCCCATGGTCTAACTTCTTTCATTTGGATTCTTTGTTCTACCATCTAATAATGTGACAGACTAGCAACCAAGCCTTTAGCATAACATGTGGCCTTTGGGAAACCAAAAGCTAAATTCTAATAAGTAGTATAGTCAGTAGTAGTATAGTCACTGTGCATCAAGTGCTGACTGCATTGGACCCTGCTGAGACATTCCTGTAAATTTTTGTACTTGATAGAAAAACTTCATGGAGCAGACTGAGGTGAGTTAGGCCAGAGACATTAGGCAAGGAGCTAGAGGTGGAATTGCTGTGTATGAATCTAGGTTATCTTGGCTGTGAAACCTGTGCATCACTGAGGTTTGGGTGTCACAGTGACTGGGATGAAGTTTGATTTCAGTGTTGGCTCAGATTCTGGGCCTCATTTCTACATCCTGAGATGATGCACTCCTTAGAGGACTGCTAGATCTTCAAATATGAGAGAGTAGGAGAAGTGTCTGGGTGTGGTAAATGATGCTTGGTGAATGTTAACAGTCTCACACTCCTAAACATCACTGTTTGCAAAGGCATTTCAGAATTTAAGACTAGAATAAGAATGCAAGACTCAGACAGACAGACTCCTACTGAACAGAGACAGGATCCAAATACTTTAAACCTGAGGATCTAAATGTTTAAGAAGACTGCTGATGTGGCTTGACCAGATGGATACTTGCCCACTCCAGCAGCAGAACCACCCTGTGACACCTCTTTGTGTGTGTCCTTCCCCCCAATATCAATGTGTAGACAGAGTAATTCAACTTTATTACCTTGGTGCTCATGTCAGCTTTGATCAGTATAAACAATGCATGCAGTTTGGTAGGAGATTCAAATGGTAGAATAGTTCGTGTAGACACAGCCTCTTCTGAGAATTAATATTACTGCTTTGAAACTATTACTCTCCTGAACAAACACCGCTGGGCTTTCTCTCTCGCTTCCCATGAGTTCTTTATGGCTTATTTTGCATAGCAGTGTGACAAAATGTGTAAGATACCATTGAAATTGCACAGGACCCACACTCAGGCATCGGTGTCTCTAAGTTTTGTAAAATGGAGCCAGTTCTTTAACCATTTGATTCTAACTTCTATTCTTAAATGTGAGTTTCTGCCAGGGAGTTGCCATAATATATCAATGAGCATATTTCCCACACAGTGCTTGCTTTACAGATTCAATTAAAATTTTAAAAGATTTATTTATTTTTAATATATGTGTAGATGTCTGTGCCTGCAGGAGTTGATATGTACAACACATGTGCAGGTACCTACAGAGACCAGTTAGATTTCTTGGTCCTGGAGTGACAGATGGTTGCTAGGTGCATGATGTGGGTGTTGGAAACTGAACCCCAATCCTCTGCAAGAACAATAAGTTCTGAACTTTTGAGAAACTTTTCTAGCCCCTTAAACTTAAGCCCCCACCTATTGATTGTTATTTATTTCTTTATGTACATGCCACGGCACATGTGTGGAAGTTGGGGAACATTTTCTTTGAAGGTCAGTTCTTTTCTTTTAGTATGTGGGTCACTTGGTTGGCCATCAGGCATGGCCAAAGTGTTTTTACCCACTGAGCCACCTCACTTGCCACAGATTTGAGTTTTTCCTTTAATGTATATCTACCTCTTATTTTCCTTTTTCTAAACATTTCATGTATCATGTAGCAGTATCATGTATCAGTATTCCTCAGTTATTTGCTATGTACTAAGAGGGCTATAGGATGCTGGCTACCATTAGTACCATCACTACCATCACCATTATTACCTTTACTGCTGCCATCACCATGTCTAACACTGTTGCCGCCTTTGTCACCATCATCACCAACACCATCATCAGCACTTACTGGGCACTCACTGTTCATCAGGCACTATGCCAAGTGCTTTACAGACTCACTATTCTTTATTCTCCACAGTTATTCTGTAAACTGAGTCAAGTTGTTACTCCAGTGTTGAAAATGAGAATACTGAAGCTTGGGCAGGTAGGATAACTGACCTAAGGCCTTCTGGATATATATACAGAATGTGAGTCTTAGGACAACTGAATATATATATATATACATATGTATACGCATATATATATAAAAGAAGCATAAGCTACAGCCTTGCTCATTATGATCTGCTGTCAAGCAAAAGTAAAGCATATGCAAACCCAGGAACCTTTAGCAAACTGCCTGAGCAAGTGTAAAAGTACAGACTTTAAGCTGGAACTCTGCAGACATTCTGGACCAGAATGTGAATGTGTTTAGGTTTCTTATATCTCTATGGAATTAACACATTTCCAGGTCCCCATGATGTGTTAGTTGGTTTTATTTTGTCGACTTGACGGGGCCAGGGTCATCTGAGAAGATGAAACTACAGTAGAGAAAATGTCTGTCAATACAGCTCTGGTGCCAGGGTAATCTTCTGGGCTGACGGCAGCCGGAGCCCAGGGTCCTTCTTTGCAGGCCCTCATCTATGCAGTACGACTCTTCCCTGACCTTTTGATCTCTTCACCTGCCAGGACTCCTTTCTCTGTCTTCTGCACAGATATTTGAGACACAAGACCCCACTGGTTCTGTTTCATTTTTCTCATTCATTTTGAGCTTAGCAACTCATCAGAAGCTGGCCTACCTGGTGACTGCTGCTCTAGGTTGGAGTCCACTCTTGTCCAGTTTGGTTAAAGGATCTGATTATGTAGAACGTGGCCACATATACAGAATGTGGATCTTAGGACACAGCTGTGTACACAGTGCCCAGGGTCTGGGTGTGTTTCATAAAAATTCCCATTGAAGGGTACTCTGAGTATAGTAGGGCATGACAAGCCTGTGCATGGGAGTGGGTAAAAAACCCACAGTGGAATGACCTTGATGAGCAGGAAGAGAAAAAACATATTTCAGCTTGGGCTGAGATAAGTTTCTAAGAGTAGATCCATAGATGAAGAATGATGAGAATCAGGGATAGCTATATATCTATATCCATCCACCCATCCATCTACCCATCCATCCACCCATCCATCTACCCATCCATCCACCATCCATCTACCCATCCATCCACCCATCCATCTACCCATCCATCCACCCATCCATCTACCCATCCATCCACCCATCTATCCATTCATCTCAATATTGAATCAGAGATCTTCCAAGTCAGAAAGAAATGTTTTACCAACAGCATTGGGAGGCAGTCAGGAGCCATGAGGGATACTGCAGCATAATAGTCGTGTAGGAAGACTTAGTATGCTATGAATCATGTTGGCAGAGATAAGGCTGAAGTGAAGAATTCTGTCAATCACCTTTCTGCCATCATGACAAAATATCTGAGGTAATGAGCTTATAGGAGGGAAAGATTGGTTTTGGATCAGGTTTCAGGAGATCAAGCCATGGTCAGTTGGCCTATCATTTTTGTGGGGAGGCAGCAGGCTATGGCAGGAAGGCATGGTGGAGCCAAGTCCCTTATCTATGGTGGCCAGAAATCAAAGAGACAGAAGAAGGCCTGTGGTCCTAAAGTTCCCTCAAGGGCACATAACCTTACTTCTTTGCAGTAGGCACCATGTGCTAAGACTCAGCATGTGAGCCTCTGTCACATGTTTAAGCCATGGAAAGGGGACACCTGTGCAAGCCATGGCAGGTTTGTATCAGGAACTGGTTGCATTCATCCAGATTTGTGGCCAGGAAACAGGAAAACAAGGCGCCTTGCACCTTGGTTGCTTATCCTTAGGTACCTTTAAAGATTTTAGCCCTTCCCCAGAGTTAGGCAATTAATGGGCTCACATGACATTCTGTTTATTAGGTACTCACATGGTTCAGTTTGAACAATAACAAAAGACCTATTTGAATGAACTCAAGGCTGGTAATGAGTCACAAGTTGTTTTAAAAATAGTTAATTTGTTTATTGAATTCACCTGCTTGCTCAATTCCCTAACTAAATCCCTAGGACTAGTGATCTTGCTTCTCGATGCATTTTCTGCCCTTTTTTCCTAAGAATCACCCCCTCAATTGTTGCAGACAAACTTCAGTCTCTTTCTAAAGACAGTTTGGTGACAAACTCTGCTGAGTTGGGGTTCACTATGTAGCCTGGGTTACCCTGAAACTTGTGATCCTCGTGTCCCAGAATCCTTAGTGATGAGATGTTACATGTGTGCACCCACACTTTGCTCTTTGATTTGTGTATGTTTTTGCATGTACTGTCTGACCACCATTAAGTTAATCACCCATCATCCCCAGTCTTTACAGAAATCAGGTTGTGTCCCTGTGAGTGTCTGATTATCTTTTTTTTTTTTTTCAAGAAAACATTAAAGAGTCTCTTTAAGCTTTCTTAAACACTTCAGACTTTTGGTAAGTGATTAGCAAGCTGTGAATAGTGGTTTAGAGAATGCCAGAGGAACACAAATCATCTGGGTTTCTACTGGATTTCCAATACACTGCTGTATTCCAAGATGTTTCTAATTGGAAGATAACTTACTGTGCTTTCAAATAAAATGAAACATCAGTCCAAATAATGAAGATACATAGACACACTTGTAGGACATTTGCTGGTTTAGATATGGAAATGTGAAAAGTAGGGGCTGGAGAGATGGGTCAGCAGTTAAGATACTTGCTGCTTTTGAAGAGGACCTGGTTCAGTTTCCAGTCATCACTTGGTAATTCACAACCATCAAGAACTCCAGTTCTATGAGATCCGATACCCTCTTTTGACTTCTGAAGGAGCCAGACATGCACATGGCATACATGCAGGCAGAACATTCACACACACATAAAAATAAAATATGAATCAATAACTAAAAAGCTTAAATGTAGAAATTAGCATGTCTTTGAGTTGGTAGATTGGAACAGATTTTGAGAATCTTTGAATCATGTTTTAAAACAGGAAGGTAAATCCTGACAAGTCTCAATTCTGGCCCCTGGCGCTCTCTACTGCTGACATGAATATGGCTTAACTCTGCAGCTAATCGATTAACTCTAACCAACTCCTACCCGCTCTATTGCTGCTCCTTTTCAGCTGTCGCTCAGTTCTCTTAATATTATGGTAGAAGTTGCCCACGTACGGGATGAGTTCCTTACCCACCTGCATCTGCCGGTTCCAGTGTAGAATTCTCATCTGCCTGGGCTCTTGTAACAGCCACCTTGCCAGGTCCTGCTGCATCTGTGTTTCAACATTGAAGTTGTATAACTTTGCAAAATTAATATTTAATTGTATCCTCCTTTTTTGGCTATTTATTTTCTCTGGTATGCACTATTATGATGATTAATTTCTACTGACAATTCTATTAGAGCAAAAAGCACCCAGGACATTATGAAGGCACTACCTGTTAGAGTAAGCCTCTGGAAACTTCTTCAGGTTAGTTGAACTAAATCTTAAAGTGAGTGGCACAATCCTACAGGGTTGGGTCCCGACTGACTGAAAAAGGCCACATGAGAAAGTCAGATGAACTCCAGAGGTGCTGGTCTCTCTGCTTACCTGCTCATTGGGGTGTGAGTAGGCAGCCTTCTACCATCATGGGCTGGAGCTGGTTCCCAGCATCAAGCTTTCCCCATGCTCTTGGCTTTCTTGAATTGTGACCCCATGAAAGCCCCTCCTCCCTTGAGTGGCTTCTTGTCAGGTGCTCAGTGGCAGTGATGTAAAAACAAAGAATACAATTATTTTTCTCCTTTCTCCTGTTCCATGTCACTCATTTTGTGACACCAGAGTCAGGTTTGTGTTGCTATGCTACTTTATTTTACAAATCCTCTGTGTGGACATAAACTCCATGGGTAGTGGTAGGTGGAGATGAAACCTAGGGCAGCATTCCTGCCTGATAGGTAGAGTTTCTAATTATTGAGAAGCAAAAATTATGCTTACCATGTGCCTCAAATGTGAGCAAACACTTCTATGATCCTAACTTCTGGAACTGGAAGATCAGAATAAAAACAGGTCCCAGGCCGAGAGAACAGCAGCATAGATTCCCTTGCTCTGTTCTTTCTAGATGTTTCTCGGATTATTTCCATATCTGGGTTGATTCTAGGGGTTGGCAAGCTATAGCTGATGGCCTTAATCTGTGGTTATATGTTTTTGTAAATAAAGTTTTATTAGAACATAGTCATGTGCATTAGCTTACATTTCCCCCTCACTGTTGCTTTTGCTGTGGGGCATTAGAGTAGTGATGACAGAGACTGAATGGCCTGCAAAGCTGAAGTAGGCTATTATCTGGACCTTTGTAGAAAAGGTTTTTTAAGCCTGGATCTAAGCATTAGAGGGATGCTTAAATAGTCATGTCTTATCCTCATTAAAAACAAGAAGTAGTGCTAAATAATAATAATAATTTCAAGGTAGCATTAACAAAAAAGAAAAATAGAAAAATAGCAAAATCAAAGCAATAGATGAAAGACAAGACTAAGGTTCAAGCCAAGGTCTTTGTCTGAATTTGCCTTTTAAAGAATGCTGAAAGAATGCTTTCTGTGTCTATGGTGACGGAAGGATCAATGATTGAGATTAGAAGCTTCTAGAGGAGAGAGGGTAGACTGGATGGCCTGGCCTTGGATGCTTCCTAAGAGGCTTGCTTTTAGTCCCTGGAAACCAGCACCACTCCTTCATTTTCTTTGTATCCGGCTGGGTGGTTGCATGACCCTCCCTCCTTCTTTCCATTCACTATCATCAGCACTGACCTGGGTTAGGATGTTCAGGATGTATAGTGGGAAGATGGAGGTCATGTGAGAAGCCTCTGTGTGCAGAGATGGATCAGACATCCAGCCCAGGCTGCTAAAGAGCCACGGTTTCTGGGAGAACATATGTTGATTGGGTAGACACTCAGAAGTGATAATCTGATGTCCTGGCGGGGTCAGTCCTTGTAATCTGGGGCCTGGAGATGGTCCATCTTCTCTCCCGGTGTTTTTATTTCTTATTTCTATTCAGATGTCAATCTAGTGGTCACAGGTAAGAAGAAGTAAAGGGCGTTTTCCGATAAGCAGCTCATGGGTACCAAGACCAGCCCTGGATCATCTCACTGTGTGGCTTTCATCCAACAAGGCCATATGCCATGTAATCCTGGATGTTTAGGATCCTGCCTTTCATCTAAGGTTCCAAAAGAAAAAGCTGAAATGAGGCATGGATCTTAGAGTACTGCAGAGGTTATGTCCAAATCAAGAATTGTGAATTGGGTAAGTGATGAATATGCAGCCAACCCGGCCCATTGGCCAAGTGAGTACTACCAAGGCTGTTTTTGTTAGGGGTTGTTGGCAAAATCCAGGCAGAGGAAAGCCATGGGCATGGTGTGAAGAGTTGGATGATGGCTTGATTCCTAGGATCTGAGGATGGGTTGAAGCAATGACATGGAGGAGCTAGTACATCAAACCCTAGCTCACAGATATATCTGAACCCTGTGCACAATGCTTGTCTTATCCCTAACCTATCCCAAGACCTAGGGGATATCTTCTGTGTACAAGCCTCAGCCATTTGTTTTCTGTAGGTGATTTTCTCACTTCAATTAAATAAATTCTATCACAGACCCATTGTGTTTGAGAAACACAGGGCCAATGATGTTGAGACATAGGCTGCTGTCTATGAATATGGACCTGTGTTGATAGCGACCATAAAAAGACCTATGAAAAGAACAGACAAAATTCTGGGGGAAGAGGGCAGGGAAAGAGAAAGGGGAGGGTAGAAGAAATTAGGGAGAAGAATAATCCCCTCTATTATTAGTGGTGATACAGAAAGATCTCCTGGAACTGAGATATGAAACTGGAGGAGGGTCTTGAAAGAGGGATACAATTTCAATGTGAGAAAACATCTAGATTTAGCATGAGACTGGAGGGGGAGGCAGGGAAGAGGAACAATATTGGAGAGCAACATGTAGCTTGAGTGATGAATAACACTCAATAGGACCTGGAAACAGATAGACTCACACGGTAGAGTTGATCAGTGAGGTTAAGGTTGAGCTAAGTGGAAGAAAACTCATAGCAACCCAGATTTAAGATGTCAGTTTACCAAGCCCAATGGGCCCAGGGCTGGATTAGAATATTCCTGGATCCAGGTTCCTTCTGCTTTGTCATTCCAGTGTGGGCCTTCAGTTGATGGTCCAAGATTGTGAAGCATCATTGCTATTGTGAATTTTAACCATCAGCTTGATTGGCCAAGAGATCCCAACAAGCTGATAAAACAATTTCTCAGTGGGTCTGTGAAGGTGACACTGAATAGAATTAAAATTTGAGTCAGTGAACTGGATAAAAATCTATTCTCACCAATATGTGCATATATCATCCAGTCCGTTGAGGGCCTAGATAGAACAAGAAGTCACAGAGAGGAAGAATTCTCTTTGTCTTTGAAAATTAAGACCTCTCTCTTTATGTGATTTTAAACACCAGATTCTCAGGCCTTATACTAAGCTCCTGGCCTTCCACTCCAGGCTGTAACGTTGGGGTGGGACACAGACTTTGCCCTTCTGGTTTATCAAGCCTTCAGACTTGAACCAAATCATATCAACAAATTTCCTGTTCTCCAGCTTACAGAAAGCATGTTGAGGGACTTTTTGGCTCCCATAACCCCGTGAGCCAATTCTCGTAACACACCATGTCTCTCTCTCTTTGAAGTCTTTGTTTCTGTTCCCTTAGGAGAATAGTGACCGAGGCAGCAGTAGTCCAGCCATTAAAGTGGAGAAAGACAAAGAAAAGAGTATATGGTGACTCATGTCTGTAGTCTCAGCATCCAGACAGCAAAGGAAAGAGAATGTCTACAACTCTGAGGCCAGCCTAAGTTACACTGTGAATTCTATCTGTCTAAAAAAAGTCCAACAAAGAAAAAAAATGAACAAAACATAGAGAAAATCAAAGATGTATATGGCATATCTCTCAGGGAAGATTTGTGGAAGTTATGACATACAACCTGTGCCAAAAGGACTGAGTAGAATTTAGTCACCTGGGCATACCTCACTTCAAAAGATACAGGAAATAAACTTTTTATTTAAATGTCCATTTTTTTTCAGCAAGTTCCTGGAGGTCCTATTACCAGAAGAGAGTACAATATGTTTAGGATTAATGGGCAGTGCCCATTTCAGATTATGGTGACTTTAGACGCCAGTGTCGGAAGCTTTGAAGATTCTGGGTGAGGGAATTATGGGAAAGCAGTATTTTAGGAAGATTAATTGGTCAGTGGTAAGGATTAGCGCTGGAGAAAGAGAATGAGGAGATTGCAAGGCTCCTGTACCAGGAGAGGAGATTAACAGTGTGATGAGGACAGAGGCTCCAGAGTCGGCACGCATTGCAGAGACATGTAGCAGAGCTGCTCAGCTGAGAACAAGCCCAGCGAAGGTGTGGACTTCTCACACCTGGGTGCTGGAGAATGGAACTGGCCAGATTTCATAACAGACACCACTGAAAGGAGCTTGCGGAGGGAAGAGTAAGCTGGGATTAAAGATGCCAAATTTGACGCTCTGAAAAGACTTTCAGATAAGGTATAGAGTGGTAGTTAATGTGAATCAAGAAAGAAAAGATAAATTAGTTGCCTATGGACCCCATTTGGCTATTAGTTGTCATACGCATGGGATTGACTTGAACAGCTTCTAAGAATTGGATTATTTATAGATGATTTGCTTATTAAAGTACTCATCATATGTAGGTTGTATAACATTGACAGCTGTGGTTTGAGTGTGAAATGTCCTGGTACTCTTCCCCCCCAGGCTCAGCTTGGCTCCAGCTGGTGGTGCTGTTTGAGAGGGTTGTGGAACCTTTAGGAGGTGGGGCTTTGATGGGGGGTGGGAAGCACACCCCTGGGGAGGGCTTTGAGGCCCAGGCCACTTCCTGTTCTCTCTCTGCATCTGCACTGCTGATGCAATGCCTTACACCCCCACTACATGCCTTCCCCATCACGAAGTAAACCCAGGAAGACCCTGTCTCCTTTAGGAAGCATTTGACAGGATGTTTACTCACAGCAGTTGAATGTGAACTGACAACATCCACTGCTCTCATATGCACTGAAGGGTGTTTTCAGTGGCAATGGGTACATAGATAAGCAAATTTAGAGCCTGTTTGGTGGGTCTCCATCTCAGTGACATTCTCTGGATGACCCTGCCTGGCCCTTGAATCAGGACGCGTCATCCTCTCATCCTTTAGCCCAGAGGGTTTTGCTGAGCCTTGAGCACATCTAGAGTCCCCATCATAACAAATTTCCAAATGCCATTGGCCATCTGAAGATCCCACCTCTCAAAACCCATTCAGTAAATCTGCATATGAAGTTGACGGTGTATATTCTTAGGTCACTACTTCACTAATGACAGGGTAGTCTTCATTTCACCCATCATTTGTGAGGAACTTTCCTGTCAGGCCCAGATGAGAAAGAAAGTGTGCAAAAAATTGTCAGAAATCAGCACTTTTGGCTTCTTTGGTGAAATATGAAATTTAGGCATTCCTGGATTTCCATTCTTAGATGATAATGATAGTGTGGGGTTTCAAGTGATGCTCCTACCACCTCTTATCCCATGAGACTTTCGGTGGGGATGGGGAGGTAATTTTAGGAAGAGAAGAGGTCTAGAAATGCTGGAGGGTGACGCAGCTCTCTCTCAGAAGGACATGCTGTATATATATATAATATAGACTTAGAGGGATAGATAGCATCAGGGAGGTGGGGAAAACCTGTAACACAATTGTATCACAGAAGTGAGCAAACAAACAGAAAACAAAAAGCAAAGGATTCTCCTAGGAAAGCAGACAGTGGGGGAGTGGCTGCAAGAAGAAGGGGAAAACCCTGGCTCAAGATCAGTAGCCTCTGAAATAAGACAGTTTTCCATACTGGAGGCGTCAAGTGGACATCCTTCTTTGATGTTTCCAGAAACCTGAGTTTACCTGGACGAAGACACTGAGTTAGCCTGTGGCAGGACTTGGTAACACCCCATTTTGCCTAGGAGAGAAGGCTGATCCTTCTTATTCCCCCGCGAAGCCCTTGAATAAGGCTCACTATCTTTTTATAGCTGGGGATGCTAACTCTCACAGAGGTTGAGGCTATTCTCAGTGATTTGCATAGTAGCCACGACTAGGTGGTCTCTGCCGTTCACTCTCCTCACATGCTGCCATGCTCAACACTCTCTAGTCCAGAGACAAGGCTCCTCTTTGTTCCCATCACTAAGGAGCTCAGCATAGCCTCTTACAAATCACACCTTCAGTCAGCAAATTCCATTCTCATTTTTTAGCTCTCTTCTCCTTAACAGCTACATCTTGTTCTCAGTGCGCTCCAGCTCAGCTAAAAGACACTAAGGTTTTAAGGCAAAAATAACTTACTGTGACTCTGTGTTACTCAACACATAAAAGGTCTTTGCTTCGCCGATCGCAGTGACAACTTCCCAAGCTGACTTTATTTTTGGAAATGTGTGCTACAAACGCAATCCATGTTAGCGCCATGAAAAAAGAGGCTATTCTGTGGGAATGGGATCAGTTAGCTGCTTGGATTTATTTCAGTCTGATCCTTGAACTCTGGTCAGATGCTCAGCTGAGAGAGAACTAAGAGAGGACTGGGGGAGGGCTGAAGGAGGGCTGAGGGAGGGCTGAGGGAGGGCTGAGGGAGGGCTGAGGGAGGACTGAGGGAGGGCTGAGGGAGGACTGAGGGAGGGCTGAGGGAGGGCTGAGGGAGGGCTGAGGGAGGGCTGAGGGAGGGCTGAGGGAGGGCTGAGGGAGGGCTGAGGGAGGGCTGAGGGAGGGCTGAGGGAGGGCTGAGGGAGGGCTGAGGGAGGGCTGAGGGAGGGCTGAGGGAGGACTGAGGGAGGGCTGAGGGAGGGCTGAGGGAGGGCTGAGGGAGGGCTGAGGGCAATATATAACCCCTATTTTCAGCATGCTTAGCTCAATCCTTACAGGAATAAATGGTGCTCCCAATGACAAACTGTTGGGATTGTCCCACACTCCTTGCATCCTACCAGGCTTTGGGAAGAAAGGAATATTCTCAGATCCCCCATTTATATTCTGCTTGTCCTTTTGGAGACTTAACAGCTCTGGTCATTATAGTGACTGATATGTCTTGAGCACTTACCATATGTTAGGTACTTTATGTACCAAGTTAAGTACTTAGTATCTTGCTTTCTGTTTATATCAGTTCTTGTTGGGGCTATTAGTCTGTTTTGTGTTGTATCAGTGTGCCAGAGGCTGGGCACTTGATAAAAAAGATGTCTATTTGGGTCACCATTCTGGGGATTTAAGGATGTAACAGTGGCCATCTATGGACTCCAGTGCTGTGAGAGTGGGCAGGCAGGAGAGACCACAGGTGAGCAGAAACATATAGGTAAGGGTTTGGTTTTTGATTTTTTTTTATAGTAACCTATAGTGACTTAATTTACTTCTCAGTGTCCCAGGTGCCACTGTCCACGAGGTCACACCTATGAAAACTTCCATGGCCTCACTACCACCATACTGAAGGCCAAGCTTTTGTTGTGGGGGCCTCAGTTGCGGGACACACAACCTACATCCTAACCACATCAGACTCTCTTTTACCATTCCCATCTCAAGAGTGTTGAAGGAGGAGCTGGAGAATTGGAGGATTTTCCCCAAGGTCACACAGCCTCTAAGAGTTGAAGCTGCGGTTAGAATTCTTTATGCCACACACTGTACCCTCTGTGGAATCCACTGCCCCAGGAAAACCGGAATCAACTGGGGTAATTATCCTTCCAAGGTAACACTTTGCCTGAGTCATGAGACCCTAGAGCTGGTCAGGTAGGCTGGCTTGCTCTTTTGTGGGGAAGGCCCCCTGCCCTTCCATTTTCAAAACTACAGCTGAAATCACACCCAGATCCTTATTTTCTGCCCCCAGACCCAGAATTCATAAAGGGCAGGGTCATCCTTTGACTTAGGCTATTATTTGCTTAAAGTTTTGCCAAGGAGTAACCCCCAAACTTTTTTTCTTCTGTATTTTAATGATTTTGCCATAGAAAGAAATCACACACACACACACACACACACACACACACACACACACACACACACACAAATGTGCACAAACTGAGAGTACCTTGAACAACCCGGGCACTTGCTTAGTGGTTTCTTTCATCTTTAATGCTAGGAATGGTTTGTCAGGTTGGATGGGGCCCAGCTTGCTGCTGCCTCCTAAATGCAGATGGCCTCCCCTTTGGGAGGTAGCAATGTTCACTAATGGACCCATAGTGTTAACAGGAAACATAAGGTGGAGATGGACTGGGGACTTAGCTAGGTATTTATCACAGTGATTGTGCCCAGGGGTTTCTCATAGTGACTGCTTCATCAATTTTACTCATCTTTCTTCTTCTGATTTCTGTGGTTCTCCTAAAGGGCATTGTTCAGCAGTACATTAATGCGAATGCTAAATATAGCTGGAAAGAGCCCAGCTCCGGTGCTCCACTGCCCACTGGCAGGCAGGCATCTGCCAGTCAGTAACCTACTTTTATTTCAGTCTTTCTTGCTAGAATATATCATGCCATTGCTGCTATTTATATCCGGAAACCATTCTGAAACTTGTTAGCGATCCTTCCCATGGCAGCCAGCGCCCTGCCCTCCTCAGAGCCGCTGAAGTGTAAACCATGGTGGTGGCGGGCATTCCTCTCCCCAGTGTCTGGCTGCACTAGGTGACCTTGATCCTGGCCATCCTTCCTTTGAAAACAAAACACCAACTTGGAATTTTAATTAAAAGGCAGCAAATAGGCTATCAAGCTCTGTGCCTTGGCTGAACTGCTGTTGACTGCAATGTGGATTGGAGGTCAGCATTGTGAAGCCCGTAACAGTAACTTATCGGGAAAATCACATCAGCCGAGTGGAGCTCTGAGCTTCACTTTGGAGCCAAAAAGCTCAGATGAGGACTTTTCAATTTAATTTAATTTATTTTGGTTGTATGAAGTGAGCTCGGTCAGAAGTGCAGGAGATCCTACTAGGGAAATCCCCTTTGTCATTCCAAAAAGAAGGGAGAGACAGCCATACAGAGAATACCCGTTTTGGTCCAGCCATGTGGAACTTATTGGTTTAATGTCACAGTACGAGTGGCCCAGTGGTGATGACATATGAAATGGCTCCCTTTGGTTCAGGGTGGTTTTTGGAACACTAGCAGTTCGGCTTTAGAACTGGCCCATAAAATGAATTAAGTCTGCTTTAAGTGGGTTGTTTTGCATTGAAAAAGTTATTTAAAGCCTTTTAAAAATAGCATTATCAGGTTTACATTACTTTGTGAGGAGGCTCACACTCTGTTTATTGCAGAGACCTCCTGATTTCAACATTAAAAAAAACTCTTCATAAAGGGACACTACCTCCCTCACCCCCCATCCCCACCCTGCCTAGATCTTCAGACACTGACCACCTTGAGTGGCTCTGGTGACAAGCCACTGGAAATCAAGCCTTCCCAGGGTCTGTCAGCAGCAGTTCTTGGTGGGAATTGGTGGTGATTAAAAAGAGCCAGCTCCTACAAGGTACTATTATCTTGGGAATGTGAATCTGTGTTTTAAGTCTTGCTTAGGACTTTGATGACTACAGAAGTCCCATGGAATAAAAATAAGTGGGATTTCAGGGAATAAGAAGACTGAAGGAACTCCATTACTGTCTGGGCTCTCACTAGGGTATGGAGAAGGTCACAGTACAAGATGGAAGAGCCATCACCATGCTAAGAACTCTTTACATCTCCTCCCTAACAATCTGTGAGCTGGTGTTAGCACCCCCATCTTACACACAAGGGAACGGAGTTGTCAAATCTCACACTGAGGCACAACTTCTGTGTGCCAGAAGTTGGAGACCTTCTCTTGAGCCAGACCTTCTTGCCTTGTCCCAGTTTCCTTTGGAACTCTGGTAGAGCGGCATTGTCTTACTGTCAGTAACAGAGGATTGAATCTTCTCTCATTTCTCAAAATTATATGGCTGGGAGTAGAGAGGTTTGAGGTCTCTTCTGCTCAAGTTTCCTTCTGTGTGACAGTCAGTTGACTCCCTGTTGCCTGCAAAATGCAGCACTCTCAGCTCTAGCACTATGTCTGCATGCATGCTGCCACACGCCCATCAGACTCCCAGACTGTAAGGGAGCCACCCCAATTAAATGCTCTCTTTATTTCAGTCGGTGTGGTCATAGCATCTCTTTACAGCAATAGAAAACCCCCTAACTAAGACATCATGATATCTGAAGTCTCATCAGGACTGACTGGAAACTATTCAGGGTTTAACAGATGGCTCAAAAGTTTCTGGATATGCCCACATTGAATATTCCCTAGCAGTCAGGATTTAGGAATGGGATTGTGTGAACTGTTCTTATCTTTCCATGTTGCCTAGGCCCTTGCTCAACCGTGCCTCTCTACCTCACATCTCCAGCTGGGTTTTATCTGCTTCATGTTGTACATCCATGTGATGGGATGCACCCAACAGCCATTCAGGGATGGTATGTACTCCAACAGCCAGTGGGGCACACCTCACCACAGGCCTCATTTCTCTGCGGCATGGATAATGGGGTTCTGCCCTCCAAATCCATGCCCCTGACAGCATTGAGAAGCAGCATCGAAAATTCCCTGGCTGAGTGACACATGTCATTCCCATACAAGACAAGAAAACCAGGTAAAAAGAGAACAAGCCTTAAGGTCACCTGAAATTCAGCCGCTCCTATGGTGGGGCTCAGGGAAGACTTGCCAGGCAGAGATGTGGGGATGCCTCTTGTGGTTGAAGCCACTATGGAGCAAGTTTGGGGCAGGGTGACAAACAGAGCCAGGTGTTAGAGGGAGCAGCTGCAGCTGTGCAGTGGAGAGCAGTATTTATATGTGTGCCATGTGGAAAGCATTGTGGCTGGACCCTGGGATTTGTCAGCCACATCCCCCGCCCCCCTACAGCATGCAGAGAACTCCTTAGAATGGGAAGGCCGTGATGCACATGTGGTCATCTGTTGCTTTGATATTGCTTCATAATCCTTGAAGCTCCATGCTCCCTGAAAGCTCACTCCACCCTGCCGTCCCCAGGAGCTCCTTCCTCTACGGACACTCACGTTTCAGCCATCTCAGCGTCTACTCTCCAGGACCAGGGCTTCCTAGTGGCCACAGGATCCTCATTCTCTTGAAGCTGCTTTCATCTTTTCCTGTGTCCTCTTTAATTTGCTCTTCTCCCTCTAAGGGTATTCCATAGCAGAAGTCTGGCCCCTGCCTTGGACACAATGTCTTGCCCTCTGGGTTGAGAGATGTGGGAAGTATAGGGATACTAATTTGGCCTGGCCTTGAGTGTTTTTATGGTTTTTCCTCATTGCATTAAAAAGGTGTGTGTGTGTGTGTGTGTGTGTTTGTGTGTGTGTGTGTGTGAATGTGCACATGTGGAGGCCAGCGGTTGATACTGAGTGTCTTCTATCAGCGTACCCACTGAGCCAACTCTTCAGACCCCTATCAGCCTGCCTCTAATCAGGTCCCAACTCTCAGCTTGTCCCTGTCAGCTGCTCTGAAGTCCACCAGTGGCAGGCATTCCTGTTGTCATTCTTGGGGACTGCCTTTGCCTGGCTTGTTCACTGGCCAGCTCCTGGTGGCTTGCTGAGACTCAGTTCTAGTACCATGTCAGTCTCTTCATGCGCTGACTTGCTTGCTCTTCCCGGGGCTCCTTCCCAGTATTTTGAAGTTCTAGTACACCCACACAGTAAAGGGTGCCATTATCCTGTACTCGTGACCCTGTGTAAATGCTAATATGTGTCCTGTGTATTCTGCATATGCATGAGTGCACAGAAAATGCACACATGCATGCATAGACACACATCTTGATTTTCAGTGGACTGATGAATAGATTACTCCTCCTTTGCACATTTGCAGGATCATGGCTGATCCATACCTGATCTCAACAACGCTGTCTGGAGATCAAATGACAGTGTAGGGCAGGAACATGCACCAGGTGTAATGGGTGTATATATCTAGTGCCAGCAAAGAATGTCTACAGTACCCATCCCCTCCTCCCAATCCCCAGGGTCAAATATATGACAGCTGGCCTCTCTCTCTCTCTCTCTCTCTCTCTCTCTCTCTCTCCCTCCCTCCTATGTAAGTCTCTAAGAGGGTACAGAGCTCACATACTTAGCCTCTGCTCACATACCGCCTGGTTGTGCCCTGGGCGTAGAGCCCCTGATGACTGACTCTTCAGTGCATCTGATTACCCTTGGCACGGACAGAGTGTGCAGGTCTGGGTGCAGCACATAGGTCTGTGGACAGCCTTGTTTCCATCCGCGAGTGTTATTTGGAGCAGTCATCAAGAGGGGGATAAACATCTGGGCTGTTGTGTAACCCAGCTTTCCTCTCGCCCCCCACTGAAAGTGGGTCACTGCCGTGTGGGTGGAGAGTGGTGCAGGTGACGTCTCTCCCTGGAGAAACTCAGAATTTCAGTCCCCTAGCAGGGCTCTGATCCCAGATGCCACACAGGTCTTTGGGAAGCCTTGGCCTTTGTCTGACAAGTCAGTTTTGATTTTTATGATTGATGACGCAGTGAGTCAACAGAATAATAACACAGCAGACCGGGTGGACACGGGGCCGAGGGGCCATGCTCTCCTTTCATTCCGTATAAATTTCACAAACGCCTGACCCATGCGATTTTAAACAAGCAAGTGAACAAGCCCCTGGCCCTAGGTTGCTGCTTCAGCTCACTGTGATCATGTTCCTTGGCCACCTGCCCTTTTCTTTTTGACCCCAGACTGGTGATTAGATTCTGTTGGTTTAGGGAAAAGGAAGAAGAGACTACATGGTCAAGGATGGATGGTCACTGTTTCAATTTTGAGCTTCAAACTCAGTCTTGTGCATGTTAGGCAGTCACTCTATTTTTTTTCTATAGTTGTTAAAAAGCAAAAGGCAACAATGTCATTTTTACAATGTTTGAAGCAGCTGAAGGTATATCTCAGTCCTGGATGTAGGCAGCCTGGTTTGCTCCTTTGCTTTGCAAAAACCAGGCGTGGTGACATGTGCTTGTAATTCTAGTACTTGGGAAGCAGTTGCAGGAAAATCAGGAGTTCAAGATCATTCTTGGCTAACATACCTAGTTTGAGCCAGTCTGGGCTACATGAGACCCTGTCTCAAAACCAAAAAACCAAAAGACCAAAAAACTAAAAAACCAAAAAACCAAAAACCAAATAAACATACCCACAAGTGAAAGACCCTGTCTTGGACAGTGCCTTCCTGCCTTGCTCTATTTCCTCCAGTACACAGATGGAGCAGCAGCCTTATCTGTCAGTGGCTGAGGGTGGGGCTTCCTCCCATGAATACATGGCTGGAATCAGGGGAGGTGAGAAGCTAGGACCATACATTCCAGTCCTTCTGTTGTTGACAGGACTGGGTTTCCAGTGTAATTCATGGGATAGCACAGCTTCTGCCAGACTCCACTGTAATGTGGATGAGCATTCTCTAGCCTCTCCGGTGGGTCCTGGAGATGGAGCAGGAGGAGGGCTGAGGACCATAGGCTTCCTCTGCCATTGCTGAGGAAGAATGAAATGGGCCCAGAGGCCTGGAATCTAGGATTTTCTGGTTGCCAGAGTGAGAACAGTTTCATCATAACTGATCTGAAACCACACAGGGACTAAGAGATATTGCATGTCACTTTTCATAGAGTCTGTAATAAAACTTTTCAATAAAGAATGCTTTTTAAATAGACAATGGAGAGTAAAGTGAACGTACACACATATGCCAAAATCGTGAAGTATGCCTGCTCCTCTTCCCCCCCTCCCCCAGCCCTTGAGGAATAATTTTGGTGAGCAAAGAATTCTTCTCCAAACACAAAAAGTCAAGGCCATTTTTATTTGATGTGTTCAAGTCAGAAGGGGGCTTTGGCCAAACAGCTCCTGGAGACTTGATGCTCATTTGTAAGGGCCCAGAAGTCATGGTCAGTTGTGAGGGTTAGAAAAATAGCTTACATGTGTCTCGTGTTGACTCTGTGACAAGGGCTTTCTTCCTGGTGTCTTATTAAATTCCTCCAGGTAGTTGCTGTTGTGTCCATAATGTCAGAGAGGAAATGGAAGCTCCGGGCGTTGTTTATGGTTGCTTTGTGAGAAGCAGAGCAGGATTTAAATTAGATAACCTGGCTTCAGTATGTGTAAAAGCATCTTCTTTCTGAAGATGTCATTATGTCCACAAGTGACCGGCACCTACTCTGAACCACAGATGTGGCTTAGGACTAAGGCAGGTAGTATGGTGGGCCTCCATCATGACAAAAATGACCTCCACCTCTGCTTCCAACTCAGGTTAACAAATCTAGCTTTCTTTTTGTTGTATTTGAAATACTGCCTCCAGGGATCAGAGCTATGCAGCTTTCTGGAAAGCCAGATGTGTAGGTATGCAATGAGGATTCCAGAATCCTCTGGGTTGCTCAGAATTTCATAATGGCTTACCCGCCATGGCCCTTTCTTTGCTATATTAGACCAGGTACACTAAAATCTAATGTGTCAGCTGTTAGGGGACCACTGTGGGCCACTGACATCACCTCCTATAAGTTTTCACAGCAGTGACTATGTCCAAATGTCACCTGCCATAAAACTTACGTGGGGATGGTTGCAAGTTCAAGTATGTGTTGATCTGTTACTGTGACAGAATAAAACAATCAAATTAAAAAGAGGAAATTTTATATTGACTTAGAACTTCAGTCAATGGTCACTTGGTCCTGTTGCCTTTGGGCCTGTGGTGGCACGGTAAATGATGGTAAAGGAAGATGTTTGTTCAACTTATGATAGTCTAGAATAAAGGAGAAGGTGCTGGCATCTTCATCTCACCATTCAGGGCATGCATGGCCCAGTGAGCTAATATCCTTACACCAGGCCCTTCTTCATAAGTGTTCCATAACCTCCTAATGGTGCCTCAGCATGGTGAACAAACTTTATGTGACATGGGAATCTTTGGGGAGTGTGCTAAAATTTTTTCCCTGGGGGGTGAAGTAAAAAAATGGTCTACCCCGCCATGGCCCCAATGACAAACCAAAGTCTACCAAAGTTCACCTAGGGGTGAGAGCAAATGTGCTATTAGGTTCATCTACAGAGCAGCTGGGGAGTAATTATGAGTAAGAGTATAGGTAACCTTTAAGTAGCCTCACTAAAAGGTCTATACTCTTGGGCAATGGTGGCTTCCCCAAGGCCATGTAGACAGAGTCTCTTCCCTCCATTCTTCCACACCTATATCCTCTAGCCCCTCCCACAAGGCCATAAGACCATGTAAAAGTAGGGCAGATTTGCATATTGCTGATTGGGGGTTTGTGGCTGGATACTCAGGTGAGGGTCCTGGGCCCCTTCCTGCTCCTGCCTTCCAAGAGGGAAGGAAAATAGTTAACAGGATCAGCTATGATGAACTTTTATGAGCAGGTCCATCAGAACTCCCAAAGATGAGGAAATTTTGGCTTAGAGGACAGTCCTGTACTACAAGAATGATAGTCGACTTGATGGGTTTTATATAGTCACTTAGGAGACACATCTCTTGGAACATCTTTGAGAATGTTTCCAGAGAAATTGAACTGGGGTAGAAAGACCTACTCTGAGCATGGGCAGCACCATCCTGTGGGCCCAGCCCTGGACTGAATGAAGAAAGAGAGCTGAGCTCCAGTGTTCATGGCTCTCGGCTTCTTCACTGAAGATGCAATGGGACCAGCTGCCTTACACTCCTGTCCACTTCGGGAGACTATACTCTCAAGCCATGAGCCAAATTAACCCTCTGATTAGTTGATATCATCAGGTATTTTGTCATAGCAACAAGAAGAGTAACCGACACAGGGGATACAATCTGAATCCTAACAGTCTGTGTGGGAACTTTAAACCTGCAGCACCCATGACTGTGACACCCTTATATCACATTGATGTGACTGTGTTTTAGGTTTCAAACTGGAACAATTGGCTGAGGTACTTATTTAATATATCAGAGTGGACACTGGCCTCTAGTCCCTGCCTGTTACAGAGCCCTCATGGCTGGCACACCCCACCCTCTACTCTGAACTTCTCTAGCCTAGGGCTGGGCTGCCCTTCCTCCAGCTGCCCTTCCCTATATCATCAACCATTTTGGTTATCTGTCCGGCCTTCCTTCCTTCCTCCCTCTTTCTTTCCTTCCCCTTCCTTCCTTCCTTCCTTCCTTCCTTCCTTCCTTCCTTCCTTCCTTCCTCCTTTCCTTCCTCCTTTCTCATTCATCTGGTGCTGAAACCCAGAACCAGTCATGTTTCTTTTCCTTCTTATTTTCTTTTTCATCCACTGTGGAACAGTCTTTTAATCAAAGGACCCATGTTATTACAAGGAAGGGAACCTTTGGATATGTTTCTCTGGTAGAGAAACATTGAAACAAAGTATGTAGAAACACCATAGGCATATGGCTACCATTAGAAGGTCAGAAAAGATGGACCCTTCCTTGAGCCTCAGAGAGAATATGAATTTCAGAGTTTACATTCTAAGACTATTTGACAGAAACTTTTTGTCATGTAAAATCTGCTTGTTTGTGATCATTTGATTTAATAGTTCTTGACTTGGATTCTGATCCATGGGAAGGACTCATGCAAGCACGTTTTAGATAAAATTTCAGGAGACTCTAACATGGGCTCAGGGACAGAGTGGGTGGTATCCATCCAGGGCACATCCATCGCCTTCAGCATGCAGACCAGACTGTGGCAGAACCTGCTTGTTGGGAGAACATCATTCTTATTTGTCAGTGCAAATGATCAATAAGGAGGAATAAAGCACACTGTGATCCTGGTTTCTCAGCTGAGCTGAAAAAGACAGTGTCTAAAGACAGTGTTTGTGATAAAGACCCTTGCTATCTTGTACACTTGTGTGGGTTCTCAGACTAGCATTCAGGCTCACACTCATTTTATCTTGATCACTCTTTTCACATCCAAATGTTGATCCAATGATTAGGGGACATGCTGTCTGGAACCCAGCGGGTACAAGCTAATAGAGTTAGAGATATCTAAACTTCCAGTTTGTAGGCTGACCTGTACAACACTGGTCCCCTAGAAAGCCACAGGGATCTGTGTTTGTGTGTGATGGTGCTGCTTGTACAACTCAGCAATGTGCTTCTGTTGTTACCATGGTTGGAGGCTGTGACTTCAGCCCTTTAAATAGCTCTAAAGGCTCATGCTCCTGTGACTGCTTCCCTGTTGTGCTCACTTGATAATCATTTGATAGTGACTTTTCTCTAGAACCTTGTACCCGCAACCTTTGGTTGGCTTCTGCTTTTGCTCAGGTCCTCAATTTATTGCTCCCTTCCTCTAGGACAGGTCAAAGGCCCATGGTATTAGTTTTATGTTGCTATGACAAAATACACAAGGAAACTTACTGAAAAGAGAAAATATGTATTTAGCTCAAGACAAGGGCTCTTCAGCTTTCTTCAAAGGCACACCATCAGTTACTTAAGGGCATTTGTTAGCTCCCACTTTCTGAAGGTCCTGACATCTTCCAGTAACACCATCCTGGGATCAAGTCTTCAATCCTAGACCTTTGAGAGAACATACAATGTCCAGCCATACCACCCCTTCCATGTGCTTCTGGGAGCCTGGGCCATTTCACTTCCTGGGTCATGTCTACGGCTGTTACTATATTTGTTCTTGCCACCTCCTTCCAACCCAGTGGTTTTTCCAAGGGAAGGGGATTGAACTGTTTTCTTCACATTGTGTCTTCAGTCCTCTACCCACCCGAGGTAGTAGCTGGTTTGGAGTCAATAGCCATGAAGTCAATGCTCTCAGCTCTCACACTTAGTCATTAGCCTTGGTTCCTGGTAACTCCCAGAAGTCAACTTTCTTTTCTACACCCTGGTGTTTGGATTTCTAAGTGATACAAGAGAAAATAATCATAAGCTGTAATGGCTGAATTCATTACCATCCCCTACATTATAACCCTCTGTGCATCTCATATTTATCCTATTGATGCCTCATGGTCCTGAAACATCCTCACTTCCATGATCCCATCCCTAATTACTTCCATTCTGTCCCACTGTGCCTCAGAGGCTGGCTATCTGAAGTGGTGTCTCCCAGATTTCCACATTCTGTCTGCTTTCTTTTCTCTTTCCTAGACCAGCCTTCCTCTCATTTCTATTATTGTGCTCTTGGTCCCTCTTTAGTACTTCCTTAAAAAAGCTTTGACCCTTTGCCTCTCTGGACACGCTTCTTCTCCTCAACCACCAAATGTGCTTCTATTTGATATACTTTCATTTGCTTCTCAAATTTTTTTAACCAACTTACCCATGCAAACATCATACGCTCACTTATCATCCACTTGCCCATCTTTATTCATTTCCCATCCATCCAATCCATGTGATTCTGCTTACAAAATCCAATATATCTTCAAAATAAAAGTCATGACCCGTGTAGTCCATTGATAGAAATCACCTAGAAGCCTCCCAGGATATGTAAGTGAATATCTAAGTTGTTTTTTTACCAACTGCTGTGTGAGCAGGTCAGCCTCACATTGCCATGTTCCCTTGACTGTACCCCTCCACATGTGCCTCTGTTCACATGCTCCATCTCAAGTGACCTTCTTTGCCTTGTATATCTTTTGTGTAACATGTTTGCTTTTCCTTGTCTGTGCACCCTCTCTAGGATTCTGCATGGGTACCTTATTTTTTTTTTAAGTCTCCATGGAGACTTCACATTCTCAGCGAGTCATCATCGCACTCAACCTTCAGCAGCACCCAGTTTTTATCTAAGAATACTCTTTGGTGCCACCAAGTTGGCTTTCCTTCAATGCACTTGACACAGAATAAAAGAAATGCTCTTTATTACTCTTTTCCTGAGTGCTTTATCTGCTCTGCACTCTTAGCCTCAAAGCTAGAACAGAAGCTTTGCAAGAGGGAGATGGTGTCTGTCACCTTCACCAACACTTCTTCGATCTTATAAAGGGTTCAGCAACTATGTGCTCAATGTTAGCATCTATTCAGCAAATGCTTATTGAATCTGCCTGCATGTTGGCTAACTGTTGTACCTGTATTGTCTCTAGTTCATAGTTTAGAGTGCAAGGCATACTCTGTCCCATGCAGGTATAACCACACTAAAAGTCAGGAATGGAGGTCCACATCAAGTATAATAGGAGGACAAGGAAACTGGATCTCTTTCTCCAAGGGGAACCGGGCAGAACATGTAGCAGTGGAGTCTCATTTGGTTCTTATAAGGTAAGGGAGCTTTTCCAACAGCTGTGAGATGGCATGAGTTTCCAGCTTTCTTCTCCACTCTGATGGCTTCTGCTGTTTTCTGTATCCCAGCCCTCATTTGGAATGCAGGTCTTCTCCAAGGGACAGCTACACGATTCCCTGAACTATTGCAGAAGTTTGCTCTTTCATTCTCTGGGATGTTTTCCAAACCATCATCTTTAACCTTGGCATTTCTCCCAGATAGTTATTCCATTATCTCAAGAACCTAGTCCCCTTCACCTGGATATTTTCTAAGATTCAGTATTTTTCAAAGTCAAATCAACATTGTTCCTTTGGCCTCCAAGTTGACTTTTCTTCTTTCACCATAATTACTTTTTCAATGATCAAGGTTGGTATTGAGGTAACCTTGGTTCTTTTTGATTGTTCATGTCTAATATTCTTTACTATAAAAGTCCTCAGAGTTTATCCCTCTAGTGTCTTATATGTTCCCACCTTTCCACACATTAGTCTGGGCTTCCTTCTCCATTCTTTATGGCCTTTTTCTATTAATTAAATATTTATCTATTTGTATATGTATATATAACTTCTTTACAGCATTTTATGAACCACAGAGGGCAGAGAAGGTGTTTGGATCCCTTAGAAATGGAGTTTCTGATGGTTGTGATTTTTCAAGTGGGTGCTGAGAACTGGACCCAGGTCCTCTGGAAGGGCAGCCAGTGCTCTTCACTGCTGGGCTACCACTCCAGGACTTCTATCAACTTAATTTTTTCTTCTTTCTTCTTTTTACTGATCTACCCTTCACACTGGGTCAAAGCTACTTTCCAAAAATAAAAAAGGACTAAACCAGAAAATATTTCTACTTAAAGAGACTTCAAGCAGATCCTTGTTGCCCAGCAAAGTTCAAGTTTTCCCCTGAAGTACCAAGGCTCTCACCAAGTTCCATTCCTCCATGCAGTCTGGCAGGTTATGATTGGCCAAGAGCAATAACCCATTTCTGTCAGTATACACACTACTTTTATCTCCTAATATTCCATCTTCCTAGAACGTTCTTTTCATTTTCTGGTAAACCCCACTGAGATTTCAAGGCTCAATTTACATGCCATTGGACATATTCATTGATATTTCTAGTCAGCTCAGTTATTTCCTCTTTCATTTATCTTAGAGTGCTCCTACCTCTTATCATTTTATCACTTATGCTATGTATGTTACACATATTTACATAAAGTTGTACATTCTTTATTAATCAATGTCATATTTTAGTGGTATTCTTTTTTGTGTGTTAAGATTTATATCTTGGGCTGGGGAGATGGCTCATTGGTTAAGAGCAATGACTGTTCTTCCAGAGGACCTGAGTTCAATTCCCAGCATCCACATGGCAGCTAACAACTGTCTGTAATTACAAGATCTGACACCCTTACACAAGTTATACATGCAGGCAAAACACCAATTCACATAAAATAAAAATTAAATATTTTTTTTAAAAAAAGATTTATATCTTGCATATTTCCTTTTTGCTTGAGAATTTTCTTTGTGTGTGTAGTGAGAAGTTTCTTGGGCCTGCCTGGCTGGTCCCACAGTCATTTAGTCCCAAAGAAACACACAGAGGCTTATATTAATTATAAGCAGTTTAACCTATGGCTCAGGCTTATTACTCGCTAACTCTTATACTTTCATTTAACCAATATTTCTATTTTTATTTAGCCATATGGCTTGGTACCTTTTTGCTCAGTGCAGCATTCTCATCCCACTTTCTCCATGTCTCACTGTTACCTGCTGCTCTGCTCTTTCACTTCCCATAATTCTCCTACTCTACTTGCCATTCATCTACTTCCTGTGTAGCTACTTGACCAATCAGTGTTTTATTAAACCAATATTTACAGTGACAAATATTTACAATGTACAAGAGCAATACTCCACAACATGTATGAGTGTTTATGTTTGTACAGGTGCCTGTGAATGTGTATGCACATGTATGAGGACCAGAGGATAACCTTGGTCATCATTCTTCTGGTACCATCTAGATTTATTTTTTTGAGGCACGATCTCCCATTACTCTAGAGCTCTCCAGGAAGGCTATCCCAGCTAGCTGGCCAGTATATTTCAGTTGTCCACATATTTCTACCTTGTGGAGATCAAAAGTCACATAACCTTGCCTGGTTTTATAAAAGGTGAAATCTGGGGCTCAAACTCAGGTACTCATGTTTGCAAAGCCAACACTTTACCACTTGGGCTCTCTTCACAGCCCTAAGAGATTTCTTTACTGAGTTGTAGTTTAGGTCTGTGGTGGATTATTCTGCTTTTATATGTGGGAAAAATCTTGGTTTTCTCTCCTTCCAGAGAATTATTTGGATATGTAATTCTAGGTTTCTATCTTTGATTAAAAAGATTGTTTCACTGTCTTCTGTTTTTCAGCAAAAAACTACAGACCTTTTCATCCTGCTCCTCAGAATATGAAGTATTTTTCTGGCCAGTTCACAGTTTTGAGCAATCTAATTGCTCAAGTTGCATTGGTGCAGCTTTTCTCTTATTTTCTTTTTTTGATTGGAGTTTATAGACAATCTTGGGGGGAGCATATATACATATGTATATGTGTATACACACACACACATGCTTATTCTTTTCATCAAACCATATCTCAGCCATATTTTGTTAACATACTGTTTTTTCCCTGCCCTTTCTCTTTAGTCCTCTACGGAATAAATCTTTGAAGTTTCTTGAAAGCTTGCTGATAAACTCCTGTAATATTTTAAAAGGTTTTTTGTTTCTTTCATATTGAGTTACTTATTTACTTATTTTTTGTCTTTCCCAGTTCATCAACTTTTCTTTTGTAGTGTCCACACTGCTAAACCAGTCTCTTAGAGCACATGGTGCATTTTCAGTTCTTGAACTTTATTTAATATCTAAAAAATATTTTACAGTTGTTACTAAGTATGTTTTAGCCTAGTTTGCTGAACACAGAGAATACAGATAAGCTAGTGTTTTTATGTCTTTGTTTGCAATTATATTCTTCTAAATTTCTTTGTATTGATTGTTATATTGTTGGTTTTTTTTTTCCTTTTTACAGTTCTGTGGTGTCAAATATATTAATACTGTTATGCACTAGATCTACAGAACTTTCTACTCCTTATGAAACTGACACTCTTACTCATTAAATAATCACTACTTACTTTCACCCACTGCCCCAGACCTTGGAAATCACCACTCTACTTCCTATTATTTGATTTAATAGGTACTTTCTAGAAATATCATATAACATTTGCCTTTTTGTATCTGGTTTATTATAGTTAATATATTATACTGTATTCAAAGTTTACCTATGTAAGGCATGTGACCATGTGACAGCATTCTCATCTGTTTTAAGGTTCATCAATATTCCATTGCATGTATTCTTTCATTTATCTATTAGCAGACATTTGTGCTATTCTTATTCTTTATTACTGTGAAACGGGCATGCAGTGTGCCCATTAATTTTTGATGAAATGTCAGACATAGTGAGAAAGAAGACAGCAGACATATATATATATATATATATATATATATATATATATATATATATATGGAACTTGAGGAATGACACAGCCCAGAAAAGCTTGGGTGAAGGTCATATCCAAAAACAGTTGGAGGATCAAGGCAAAGTATGCAAAACCAATGCTGGGTGCTGGGTTGTACTGCCACTGTGGACATGGCTGTTTTCTTGGATGCTAAAACTCACCCTCATGAAACTTTTCAGATGATTTTAGCTCAGAGAAGGAGATAAAATTAGAGACATTAGGAATCAGCCTCACACTTAAATGCCAATGAAATCTCCCCACCATGTACCGTGGTTCCCAATGTCCACATCCCTGACTGAGCCTGCTGTCAGAAAAGATACCTGAAAAGCAACATGAAGTATCTCTGTCCTTTTGGGCAAGTAAACACAGTGAATAGACACATCTGGCTTTGTTCCTACTTATGCTACTGGTACACAGACAAGAAAATACTATGTTAACCAAGTGGAAACCCAGTGTGTTAATGTACTAAACAGGAAAGGGGATAGCCCACACTTTGGCTGTATGGTGAGGTGGAGAGAATTTGAAATTGAATTAGTGATAGATATACAGAAACATCATCAAGTAGATGGTTGGTATTAAAATTAGGCAGGAGGTCTGGCATCAAAATGCTGGCTGGACCCAGATAGTAATGTAACTGACATGGGAGGATGGCAGAAAGAAAAGGTGTGTGTTTTGAAGGGATTGGATGAGGATTACCAACTGAGTTTTGTCTAAATATCAAAATTCAGAAGTAGGAATATCTATAATTTACTTAGAGACATGGAAGAAAATATGAAAACAACCAGCTAGGGGCAGAGTGGGTAGGTGGTACCAAATATTACTTTAACTAGGCAAAGATGTGTTACATTTGTTTATGCTGCAGGATATTACTTGGATGGTGTAAAGGTGTGCTACTTTGGTTTCTGCTGCATTCCTTTAATTATGTAAAGATGTGTTACATTTGTTTCACTTTGCCTGCCTAAGGCTCCTAATTGGTCTAATAAAGAGCTGAATGGCCAATAGCTAGGCAGAGAGAGATACATGGGGCTGGCAGGCAGAGAGAATAAGTAGGAGAAGAATCTAGGCTTGGAGCAAGATGGAGAGAAGGAGGAGAGACTGAGGGGCAAGAAGCCAGCCAACTGCCAGCCAGCCAGCCAGCCAGCCAGGAGAAGCAGTGAAGTACGATATATAGAAGAAAGGTAACAAGCCCTGAGACAAAAGGTAATTAAAGAGAATCAGGTCAATTTAAGTAAAAGAGCTAGCCAGAATGAGTCTAAGATAGGCTGAGCATTCAAAACTAATAACAACTTTCTGTGTTATGACTTGGTAGCTGATTGGTGGCCCAAAAGAAAAAAATCTGGTACAGGTAGGGGACTGTTCCTGTTGTTTGTCTCAACAAACTTTGATGACATGTAGCTATCCTAATATCTAATAAAATAGACTTCAAACTAAAGTTAATAAAAAGAGATAAAGAAGAACATTTCATATTTATGACAGGAAAAACCTATTAAAATAGAGTCTCAATTCTGAACATTTATGCCCCCAATGCAAAGTCACCCACAGTTGTAAAAGAAACATTATTAAAGCTTAAACTACACTTCAAACCCCACACATTAATAGTGGAAGACTTTAATACCACACTCTCACCAATAGACAGGTTTACCAGACAGAAACTTAACAGAGAAACAGGAGAACTAGCAGATGTTATGATCCAAATGGGCTCAACACACATCTAAAGGACTTATGTTGAGGTTTGAATAAGAAATACCTCTGTCAGGCTCAAGTATTTTCATTTGGTCCCCCTTATTGGTGGTGCTGTCTGGGGAGGTTATCAAAGTTTTCGGAGGTGCTGCCCTGCTGGAGGAAGTACATCACTGGGGGTGGCCTTTGAGCGTTTATAACCTACTCCAACTTCCTGTCTGGTCCCACTTCCTGTTCTCTCTCTCTGCTTCCTGTGTGCAGATGAAATGTGATCAGCCAGCTTCCTGTTGTCACTATATCTTTTCTGCCAGTTGCCATATCTTTCACTGCCATGGCAGTCCCTTTCCCTCTGACACCATAAGCCAAATTAAACTCTTTTTTTTTTTTTAACTCTATGTTTGTCAGAGAATTTTATCACAGCATCTGAGAAGTGACTAATAAAACTCTCATATTATTTACTATTCTGGTTAGTGGAGGTAAACCTGGGCCTAAAAATGAGGTGGACTAAAGTCTTAAGCAATAGCCAACTTTGTTTAGAGCATCAGACAGTTTATAGTGTATGAATTAAGAAGAGTCACCTGAGTAAAGAGTACAATCACAAAGACAAGCCACATGTGGCAAAAACATTTTCCATATAGGCATATCGATCAGCTGAAGTAAAACCACCTCTGTCTGCTACACTTGAGAGGAATGTAAAAACACATCCTAAGAACAATGTTTTGAAGGTCACAAGACTATTGTTTTCTTGGAGTTTTCCCACAAGCCCTCAGAATTCTCCTCAAATGACTCCATTTTTGAACTATGCTCTGACATCTCCCCCCTTTTTACTTTTTAATAGCAGGATATCTAGGGTGATTTTAATTTGAAATGTGGTAGATAAACCTAATTGTCATTTTAATATGCATGAGTATTCTATAAACAAGAAAATTATAATATTAGAGCAGTGAGAGCATTGTGTGTAATTCTCTGCCATTAAGAGCAGAGATTCAAACTATGTCCAGTACTATTTGTTATATTATTATAATGATCAGAAAAATGCAGATAACAGCTTGAAAAGAGATCCATATGATTAATAGTTCTAGTATCATGTAGATCATAAGCCCATAATTGGCTTTAACAGGAATACAAATGTTATGGTATCCTATGCAAATGAGGAGTTATTTAAATCCCAGGGAACAATTTAAGTCGCTTCTTCAGATAAATGAGTGAGTCTATTACAGTTTCAAGGTCCATTCATAAACACAGTCATTAGTGAATTAACTTTTTCCTGTGTGCACAGGTTCTTAACTTGGCCCCACATGGGCAGACTTGACTTCTGATGATATGGTTAAGATCTCCTTTTGCCTGTTAGTGGAGTTTTCTATCTTTCTGGTGACATCCACTGTCTACTCGCCCTCTGCTGGTATCCTTGATGTTTGGAGCTTGGAGGATGAAGGTGCTGATGAGGAATCCATAATGTCTCAGCAATCCATCTGCGATGACAGATGCATACTCCTTCCCAATTTTCTTCTAAAGAACTAAAAATAGGACAAGTTAATGCATCAGCTTGCCTATCTCCTTCTGCAATAAAACCAGGGAAATTAGAGTATGCATGAGTATGAGTCTATTGCTGGAAACAATCTCACAACATAAGCAGAATCAGAAATATTGAGAGTTTATGAATTAACCATAATAAATGAATCCAAACAGTCAGTTCCAGCGGCTGGACTGAGGAAAAAGTACTAATAGATTGATGAATATCTGGATCATGAACCACTCTAAACCATTAGATGAATAACGTAAATATCTGCCTGTAGAATGGGAGAAAGTTGAACAGTTTTTGTAATAACAAATTCAATTTGTATGAGAAAATCCCATAGCTTGCCAGCTAGATAATAATTTTGTATGCTTTCATAGTAATCTGCAAATCAAATTTGAAAATCCATAGAGTTCTGTAATGTTCTTAAAAACTGATCGTTAGCTAAGGGTAATATAATACAGCAGGGATCAAACCCATATAATTGCTGACATCGATTCTCCCTGACTTACTAATTGAGCCTGAAGAGTATGGTAAACAATATTTCATGGTCCTTATGGTCTAAATAAATCTGTTCCAGAGGTTTATCCTCTTGTGCTATTTTTGTAGGAGACAATTTTGTGGGGGGAAAGTAAGTAAGTTTAAAGGTAGTGAAGGATCTACTTGATACATAAATAACTTCTTTTAGTCTGGGTTTAAAAAGCTATGGTTCTTTTCTTTCCTCTCAGGATAATATGCAACGTGGGATGTCTTTCTCTACCCTGTGAATTACCATTGGATAATAAAGGCAAGCAGCTTAGAGGCAGGTGGAAATTCCAAGCATAGATAAAGGTGGAGGAGAGTGGGGTAAGAAGAGACGCTGAAGCTGTAGCCAAAAAAAGCAAGATGTAATGGAACAAGATAAGCCACAAGCCACATGGCAAAATATAGATGAATAGAAATGGGTTAAGATGAAAGAGCTAGCAAGTTATAAGCCTGAGCCATAAGCCAAACAACTTGTAATTAATATAAGCTTTTGCATGATTATTTGGGGCTAAGCGGCTGTGGGACTGTAGGTCCTGCCTGTAGGGCTTACTGGCTAGAAACTTCTTGCTACAAATAAGTAAGGACTGTCCAACACCTCTCTCCTTTCAGTAGCTTTGTTAGTGCATACTCAGGTAAACATTTTGATTTTGCTGACATTTGCACTGGAAAGACCAAACAGAGCTCACAAGGTCAGGGAGGAATTGGGAGATGAATTTCTTTTTTTTCTGCTGTGTCTAGCTGCTAGGTTGTAAAGCTAGCTTTTTCATAAGCTTTCCTAAGTTCTCATTAAGAAATGGAGAGAACTCAGTACTGGATTATCAACTTCTTCATCCCATGCTTCAGCATCATTTACCGGCAATGGAGGATGTATATTTAAAGAAGGCTTCAGTAAGAGAGCTGAGGAAGTCATCACTGGTGTAGCTGTTTGTGGTGTTTTTTTTTTTACTTTTGACTTTGCTTGAGTAGGGAATATCTCCCTTTTTGCCTCTTTTTTAAAAAAATCACTTTTAAAGTTTGACCATCTGTTTATATTCATTCAAGGAGATTCCATTCTCTTCCTCATGATTAATATCTTCCTTATGCATTTTATTAACAATCTGAATTAATGTCTAAGCCTAAGTGACCCAAAATTGAACAGGGATCTTGCCACTTTGTTATTGCGGCCTCTTCAATATTCTTTTAGGCTTTGTCCCATACTTCTTCATCTAAAGGTCTTTTTCTGCAAACCAAGAATTATACCTGTGTTCTTCCTTTCTTTAAAAGAAATGATGCTTTTTTTTTTTTTTTTTTTTTTTTTTTTTTTTTTTTTTTTTTTTTTTTTTTTTTTTTTTT
>PVIH01002473.1:45061-104350 GCA_004025045.1 Sigmodon hispidus | reverse complement strand
GAGTTAAGTGTACAGTCATAAGGACAAAGCTGCACATGGCAAAAACATGTTTTTTTTTTTAATCACAGAGGCACATGAATAACAGCAGCTGAAGTATCCTCTCTGCTACACATGGGAAGAACATGGAAGCACATTCCAAGAACAATTCTATGTTTTGAAAAAGCTGAGGTCATAATGACTTGTTTTCTTGGAGTTTTTCTCATGAATACTCAGAATTCCCATACAATTCCATTCTTGGACTGTGTTCTAACACCATTTTTCATTAATATTATTCTCAGGTGGTCTCAAAAATGTCAGCATTATTCATTATCTAGTGTGACAGCAAAATCTTCAAGAGCAGGCAGGTTGTTATTTCTTGTACCTTGCCCCCTGAGGTCTTTTTAATACTTTTCTATGTAAATTCCCATTTCAGGCACATATTGAGCTCTTGGGAAGAATGGATACTTGAATATACACTTCTATTTTTATTAAAAAGTCAAGAAGGGCTGGGGAGATGCTTCAGTGGTCAAATACTTCCTAGCATGTCAGAGGCCCTGGGTTGGATCCTCACCATTGAGAAAACAGTCAAAAAAATAAAGGCACCATTGACTTCCAGTGTGCTGAATTTCCAATCTTGACACCCATTTGAAGGTTCAAGGCAAGACCGCTGTTATCTATTATCCTCATTGCTGGGTAACTTTTAACAACATTAGACGTTGGTATTTCTCTTGTGCAAGACAGAAATACTGAGAAAAACCTTGTTTGCTCACAACTTCCATTCTGTGCAGTAAAAAGAAATAGCTCAGGTTTAGACTCAGGAGTGGAAGCACCAACGAGATGGCTTACTTTCCTGCTTTGATATAGATTTAAATCCAACCACTGTTGAGAGTAAAATAGCTTTGGTCTTTATGACTTACCATGTAAATATTAGCTCACCTTATCAGCTCAAAGGACTTTATTGCTCTTGTCTGTTTTAAAGTAAACACCACTGCCACTGAGCACCCATAGCCACTATCAAAAGCCAATAATTATTTAATAGTTGTCATGTGTTTCTTTGCATAGATTGAGCATCCCTTATGTGAAATGTTTGGGTCTAGGACTGTTGTGTTGTTAGATTTACCTTTCAAATTTTGAAATATTTGCACATATATAATGAGTTATTTGGAGGATGTAACTCAAGTCCGAATCCAAAATGTGTTTATATTTTATGTATGCCCTTATACACAGATTTTGCAGATAATTTTATACACTATTTTAAATAATTTTGTGCAGAAACAAAAGTTCATAGTATGAAATTTTCTACTTGTAGACCTTGGGTTTGCTGCATTGGGGTTTGCTGAGTGAAGGATGCTTAGCCCATAGTGTTGTATCCACATGATTCTTTATATTCCTATAGGTGCTGTTTTTCCTAAAGGCTGGAGATTATTTATGCCCAAGGTAGCGTTTTTATCTCTTTATTGTTAAGTACTTAAGAAACCATATTGTTTTAACAATGTTAATGAATTTAGTTTTCTTACCTTCCTGTGAGATAGGTACTCTATAGCATCTCCATTCTGTAGGGGAGGAAAGAGACTCAGACATGTTAAGTAATTTGAAAACTTTTAGAAAGACGGCTAGGCTTCTGACCTAAGAGTTCTAACTCCAGGATCCAGATTGTTTTTCTTTTCTTTCTTTTTTTTTTTGAGACAGGGTCATCCTTATCCCTAGCTGGCCCCAAGCTCACTATGAAGTAGAGGATGACCTTGAACTCCTGATGTCCTTGCTTCTGCCTTCCATATGTTGGGATTACAGCCATGCACCGTTATGGGTGGTACAGACTATGTCCTATTAGCCATGTCAATAACCTCTGAATTGAATAGAGGAAGGAAATGAAGAAAACATTGCCGTTTCCTAGCATCAGATCAGTGCCAGGATCTCTGTAGAGAGTTATACAGTGTTTAACGTGCACACTCATGGAATTTAGCTTACACTAAACATGTATTTGATTCCAGCTTTTTGCAAAGTTCCAACAAGATCTATACTTGTTTGTTGTAGAGTTAGTGCTGGCAAGACCTCCCGAGAGAGCTAACTGAGAGCTCAGAGGTTGCAGTAATGGTCTAATTGAATGGGCTTAACTTAATGGAGTCTTTCTTCAGGGCCCTCTATCTCTTTATCTCTCTCTGCTTGAGTGGGGATTAGAAATTGGACTAATATGAGAAAAACAGAAGCCTGTGAAGTGTTGTATCTGATGCTGGCAGCATCCTGCTCTGAATGAGGTCCCACTGATTGCATAACTAATAGAGATGGGTTTTCAGATAGGAGAAGGAGGAAAAAACAGGACCTTGAGGAAGCAGGGGTTCATTTTAAATTTAGAGATATTCTTGGAGGTGTGAGATTATATTTTGTTAGTTAACATCTCAGAAACACATCAAAACTTAAGTGAATCAATAATAATTTTTAAAAAAAAATGGACTCTAGGAAGGACATATAATTTTCCCTACACATGTCTGAATTAGTTACTTGTATAGAAGGACTCAGTACATGTGATAAATATTAAAGAGGGTAACTTTGAAGTTATTGTTGGTGTTATTTAACTATATAAATGATATATTTGTTAATAGAAAAAAAAACCGAGTGTTTACGTTTTCTAACTTCAATTTCCCTCCCTGGTTCATGAATTCAAGCAACTGTTTATTACTCTATCTGGCGAATGCATTTGAGCTAGAGAACCAGCCAGTAGGTTTAGGATGAAACAGATCAAGTCAACAGTTCAGTGAAAAATCCAATGTATTGGAGTTTAGGCTTTTGGATATGGGACTAAAGATTCATATTCTTTCATCAGAGGAGGATGTGGCTCAAGAATCAGGTCCAAGTATCCATGCCAGAATAAGCAGGGCCAATGGCAGCAAGATTACCCCTTAAGATCTTACCGATGAGAAGCGTTCTGAAAATTAACCTGGGTTTCCTTTTGTGGTAGGAGCAAAGAATTGGCCACTTAATCAAGCAAAGCTCATCTTCTGTGTTGTGTGTACTTGTGGAGGATTCTAGAGCGTTCCCACAGTTTACCTGCCCTGACTTAACATTAGCAATGTGACCAGGTGCCAAAGACTTAAAAGAGAAGCCATACATGTCCTTGTCTTTGGGTTCTTCTCTGTGGGCCCAGTGTGGATAAATAGTACTTATTGGTCCAGTAGGGGCAGGGACACCCACCCTCCTTTTAGACAATATTTGATGCCATGATGCAGATGGTTTGAGCATGTCCCTCAAGGTTCTTGTGTTGGAAACGTGGTCCTTGGTGGGACGATGTGCAGGAGAATTGAGGCTTTAAAGAAGTGCAGCTTAGGAGGAGGTAGGTAGGCTATTGTGGGGTGGATACAGTGTAACAAAGGATTCATTTTTAGAAAAGCAGTGAGCTTAACCTCAAACCCCTCTGCCTTCCTGTCTCCTGCGACCCATTTGGCACAGTTCCCTTTTTGTTTTTCTGCAATGCCGTGGTACAGCCAGAGAAGCCTTCACCAGAGGTGCTGCCTGATTTTGTACTTTAGCCTCTTCAATATAGTGAGTTAGGTTAATCTCCTGTCAAAGTTGGGCTGCCAGCATTAGGAGTTTTGTTTCAGCAATAACAGACAGGCTAAAACAGGCAGTCATAATATATCTAACATCCTCATGAGCTCTGAAGTCTTCTGGGGTTACTTCCATTTTCCTGGGGTGATCTACACACTGTGTATACAGTGAGAAAAGTTTAAGTGAAGAACTTAGCATTTGGAAGCAGGGAGACAGGACCCATAAATCTTGACATTTGTCAGCTCTGTGGCCTGAGGATCTTTTTGGACCTCCAGGTCTTCACCTGTAAGCTGTACTCTGGGTGCTATGAGCGCATCAATTAGCCAGTGTGTGTGAGGGACCCAGTGGTTTGTGATATGCAATGGACATTGACTGGCTTTCCCTCTGCTTGCCCATGATTGCCTGGTAGGTTTCAGAGGCCCTTCCGTTCTCTAGTTGAGTGTGCTGTCCAGCAAGGCAGAAACTGGCAGTTGGGACTCACTGAATTGATGAGTGGCCAAAGAAGGCCCCATTGGCCATTCCAGTCAGTGCCGGAGTATTTCTGTCCTTTGGAGATTGTTGTCTCTTTTCCAAAGTTAGCTTCTTAATGTTCTCCTCTTTCTCTTAGAAAACATTTGCGCTAAAGACAAGAAGCATATTTTAAAATCTAATACTGGTTAAGCATCCCTAACCAAGTGAAAATTCCAACTCTAGAATTGTCCCAAATCTAAAGAGTTTAAATGCTGACATGATACCACAGCTGGTGTGTCACCGCAAGACTCTATTGCACACATAAAATCATTTAAACTGTTGTATAAAAATATCTTCAGGCTGTAAGTATAATGCTTATATGAAATATAAATGAAATTCATGTCTAGACTCAGGTCCTTAACAACAGTATTTTGGAGATATTGTAAATCTGATAAATAACATTAGCATCCCAAATCTAAAACACTTCTGGTCCCAAAGACTGTGACTAAGGGATACAGATCCTGGGATGAATGGGGGTACAAACACGGGTGGTCTATAGCTTTCTTACACAGGATAGCATGTCACAAGGAGTCCAGTTGTTGTATAGGTTATAGTTCTCTGGAGGATTCATATGGGGCTAAGTTTGTCTACAAGGCTTGCATGGTCAATCTGTTGGGACTGTGCTAGGGAAATACCAAGAGGATACTTGCCTTTGGGCCCAATTAAGGGTCTGCTATTCAGTGTACATTGGCCTGGCATCCAGTGAGTCTTCTTGGCTTTCATCATTCAGCCCAGCACCATAGGAAATGCTCGACACCAGAAAAATGCTTTGAAGATCCCCTGTCTCTAAAGAGCTGTATGCTGGGCATGACTGATGAGCTCCAGAGAAGGCAGGAGGAGGCAGGGACAGGATGCAAAATGTGATTTTCCTAGAGTCCAGCAGGTGTAGCAGCTTCTCTTGCCACAGTAGGTGCTGGATGGCAGTAGTTGAATGGGGGTGCGGAGGTGTGGTCTCTGTCATAGGCTTCACTATTCTCTACACAAGCCAGCTAGGTACCTCTATGAGATTGCTGTAGCCCTGGGAGTGGCAAGGCCTTTATGGATATTCCGTGGGCTCCCCAACCCACAAAGATATATATATGTACATATACATACAAATATGCATATGTATGTATGGTGAGTGATCATCTTGAGACCCCCAATTGCCCTGGGGCTGAGGCTGAGATAGACCTGAAAGCCTAGGTTGGATCTGTAAGTGAATGACTGTGTTTAGGTTAATTTATGAGACTCTGACTATGGCAGTAGACTTGAGATGGCGCACAGGAACCTATGACCCAAGAACAAAGAAAACTGTGCAAAGGAAAGGAAATGAGCAAAGATGATACACAGGCCAGAATTCAGAGCAGGAATGCAGCTTAGATCTGGGGGCTGAGGCAAGGCAATTGCCTGGAGAGAGGGTGGATGGAGTGGTGTGAGGAACAAACAGGACTCCTGGGAGCAGCCGAGAGAGGTGCCAGGCTGGATGTACAGATACTGAGAAACCCAGGGCAGGCTGAGCCAGGAAGTAGTGTGCGGTGGCGGAGGGTGCGGGCGCCTTCTTGCAGAAGGCATTGATTGATTTCTCCAGACCAATGCCAAGGATACGTCATCTTCAGATTCCCAAATGTCTTGGTTTCTCCTCAGGCCATATTGGAGAACAGAAAAATGAGGAGGAGGAAGATAAAGGGAGGGGAGGAGGAAGAGGAGAAGGAAGAGAAAGAGAGCACAGGACTAGGGAAGGGACAGTCAGTCAGACCTCAGAAATACAGAGTAACCTTCACAATCAGATAAGCTGGATGGCAAATTTACATCTCTTTCCTCCCACAATTACTTTTTTTTTTTTTTTTTAATTTACTCCTGGCTTTTACCCTCAGCCCATTGATATCTTTTTGGATGCAATGAGGGATTTTCCCAGATTTTACACACAGCTTGTGAAATTTCCTTTAAAAAATGGTTGGCTTTTTTTTTTTTTTCCCTTTATAAATGTGGAAACGAAAAGCCCCACCTAGCCAAACAGAGGAGTAGAATTCTGTGACCGAGGGGCCCCTAAGCAGTCCCACAAAGCAGTTTTCTCAATGAATATGTTACATATTAAAGCCTCATACTCAACAGGAATAAAATGGATCGAAGGATGATGGTGACATTGTGAGAGTCACGGCCCCCTTAGATAACGTAGCAGGTTTTAAAAGCAATTTTTAAACTCAGGAGGGGAGAAAACCATGAAAGGCTACTTGAAAAGTAGTCCAGTTTGCATGGTTTCAGGCCAAGCATAGTTTAGGCCTTTTAAGGCACCGAATCTTACAGCCTGACAGCTGAGGCCAGCAAAGGCAAGGGAGAGCACTGTGTGCCACTGGCCATTAACTTTGTTTCTTGTAATGCAATTTTTGTCATTTTCCACAAGTTGTTCTTCAGAGTGAGTGGGTATAAGCACCTCTGAGAGCATGGTTACAGTAACGATCTCATGCCCATCTTTCTTTCTCATTTCATATGTCACAGATGTTGTGATATCCAAAGCTCAGACCCCCAGGGGATATTCCCTTTTAATGCCCGCAGAGGTAGACTTTCAGGGGGAAAATTCTTGTATCAGGGATGCCTGATTACATATAGAAAAACAGGTAAAGATTTGAATCCCAGAAGGACGCTTGCTCCTTCTTCTCTCTTTTATACTCACCACAGTTCAGCTCCTTGTGAATTTCTATATGGACCTCTATGTGTTGTACTGACCAACCAAGGCTGGACAGCAAACTGGTACAAACAGGTTTCACTGAAAACTGTTGAGATGGAGTGGAGGAGACCTGAATGACAACTCTGTATACATCTTGGGCAAGGATCAGGATGAACTTAGAACGCAAAGAGTCAAAATAAGCACCAGAGGTAAGAGAGAATCCTGGCTAGGCCAGCCTAAGTGGATTCTTGCTGGAGATAGGCCTGGGTGCTGGTATATCCCCTGAGGGATGGGAGATGAGGAACAGGAGCAATCCAGTAAGAAGATGCATGTGATTTTGTGATTACGGGGTTCTGGTGAAGGCAAATTTAGTAGGATCCTTGCTAAAAGCAGATTTTACAAGAAGTGCACAGACAGCCTTGCTGGGAATGGTGCAGGGGCCTGACCAAAAGTGCAGGTAGGCAATGAATCTCCCTGTGCAGGTGCAGGGACATGTCAATAATGCAGAACAAGGCGGTCTTTCAGGTTTGCTTGGGTGAAAGAACAGTTGCCAGTTTGCTGCAGCTTTCCGCATGTATCTCTCATTCCGACAGTCAAACTGCTTTTTACTCCGAAAGACCCGCTGCCTACTGGAAGATAATTTGAGTAAGGGTTCCTTGTTCTCTGTGAAGCAGAGCTAGCTACTGACGAGAGACAGGCTGCAGGCAAATGTTTCCTTCTAGAGCCTTTGTGGAATCAGGCCGGCACATCTCTATGCTTTTTATAAGTTAATTGCTAACTTCCAAGAGGGGAAAAGAAATACATTTCTTCCTTCCAGGTCTTATCAAACAGGCTGAGAGCCGCTTGGTTAAGCAGTAACTCTTGCTATGTAAGTAAACAGAATCCCCCACCCTCCCTTTCTTGCTCGTTCAGACATGGGAATGGAGAGAAAATAATCCCCAGCTATTAATAACACACTGAGCTGGAAGGGGCTCAGTTCCTTTAATATACCTTGAGTGTATGAATTGCCATAGAGGACAGAATGTTTTCAGGACCTCATGCTTTAAATGAAATACGCATGACAAAGCAGCTTTATGGACCTCAGGGGTGTTCCACTAGCATGTGGTCCCTAGTGACAAGGAGCCTGCTCCTCCAATAGAACCATTAAGGTAACAGTGAAATTGGCCCTGACTTTGATAGATCAGTTTTACATTATTAAGTGCCTTAGTAGAGCCAGAAGTGGTTTGGGACTTGAGTTGAGGGGTGAGGTTTAAATGCCATCCGAGGCCTCAGGTCCACAGAGGGCTGGGGAATGATGATGCTCAGAAACTCTATCTGCCCAGGCAGGCATGAGAATTGGGCCACATAGATTGCAAGATGTAGAAGTTGCCAGAAAAGCAGCTCTTCTGATTGAGAAGCATATCTCTATGCTCAAAGAGCTACCTGAGAGCCTGAAATGTTGACCTAGAGTTTTCTGCATGTTGTGGAACCTTAGTCTCCAAAGCATTTTTTTTTAAAATGCAAAAATTCTACTTAAAACAATAATATATTAACATATCAGCATATAGATCACATGCATTGAGTTAGTAAGTTCATCGAATACATGTCAGCTAGGGACCTAATGGCCTGGAAGCTTCTTGGAGAACTTTCTGTGTCTCAAGAAGTGTCACCATCACTCTAGGCCTGGTCCTGGCCCAAGATCCTATCTGGTGCTAAGTTAGAATTAGATAAAGACTGTCAGGAGCCCAAATGCTGGAAGTATTGTACTCACTCCCCTCCCCTCACTGTGAGAAAGTCCAAGTAATTCTGAATTACTAAATGAACAAAACCAAGGCTCAGCTTATCACTGGTGCTCCCCATGAGGAGAAGCCATTGCTTATAGTGTGTGCAAAAGAATATGTAAATTCTTTCAATTTTTTTTTCTTGTTCTTGTTGACCAATGCCTGGAGTGTACATTTACATTATCCTCTGGGCAATCTGGCAAGCTTTTCATTAGTGTACAAACTATGTGTGTGTGTGTGTGTGTGTGTGTGTGTGTAGTGTGTGTGTGTATTTACCACCTTAGTTATTTCTCCATTGCTGTGATAAAGCACTCTAGCAGCTTATAAAAAAATCATTTAATTTCACTTATGGTTTCAGAGTGTTAGAGTCCATGATGGTAGAACAAAGGAACAGCTAAGAGCCCACTGCTTGACTCACAACCATGAGGCGAAGACTGTTAGAGAGAACACTGGTAATGTCATGAGTCTTTTGAAATCTCAAATACCACCTTGGTAACACACTTTTTCCAACAAGACTACAACTCTTAAATTCTTCCTATATATTTCGCCCAATTGAGGACCAAATATTCAAACATCTGAATTGGGGCAATTCTCATTCAAAGCATCACATTCCACTCCCTGGTCCCCCCATATCACAATACAAAATGCTCCCAAGCACAACTTTAAAAGTCCCCACTTCTGAGACTCAAGGCACTCTCTTAGTTGTAACACCTTGTAAAGTCAAAAGACAAATTGCATACTTCTAACATTCAATGGCAAAGAAGATGCACGGATTCTTTAAAAGAGAGTGAAGTGAGCAAATCCTGGACCAAAAGCAAGACTGAAACCCAGCAGGGCAAACTCCAAATCCTGTGGCTCCATGTCTGATGTCAAAGGGATTAAAAGACTCTTTCCTTTTGCTGACTGAAACACATTCATGATCCTTGGCTGGTCCTACTTCCTGTGTACAGTTCTCCTTGGCAGGCATCCCATGGCTCTGGCACCTCTAATGTATTGGGGTCTCCAGTGGACTGTAGGCTTCATGTTCATTTCATGAAATGGCTTCTCAGTGCCACATGTATGGACTATATTTCTACATGCCTAGTGTCCCAGTTACAATTCTATTGCTATGAAAAGGCACCATGACCGAGGCAATTCTTATAAAAGAAAACATGTCATCGGGGGCTTGCTTACATTTTCAGAGGTTTATTTCATTATCATTCTGGCAGGAAGTAGAGAGGCACGGTGCTGGAGCAGTAGCTGGGAGCTTTACATTATGATCCAAAGGCAGCAGAAAGGGAGAGAGGCTTGATTCAGAGTTCACTTTTGAAACCTCAAAGCCCACATCCAGTAACACATCTACAACAAGGCCACTCCCACTCAACAGGAGCACATTTTCTAATCCTTCCCAAGTTCTGAGTACCAAGCATTCAAACTTATAAGCCTACTTAGGCCATTCTCATTGAAACCACCACATCTGGCCTTAGTGGCTCTCCTTGACAGCAGAGGAAGATCATACAACCCTTTACTCATTCATAACTCTAAAGCTGGAACCACACAGCCAAGTATGATTACCAGCTTAGAATGAACACTGGCAGCCTTGAATCACAAATGTAGAAGCTTTGATTTGTTGTTGATTTTTTTCAGGACAGAAAATTCATTAGGCCTTTTATTTTCACAGGTTGGAAGGTGAGCTAGATGGGGCCTTGCCCCAAGGGGACCTCTCCATTTTTTTAATTTCCAGTCAGGTTCCTTTTTAATCTTTGCATATATTTCAGCACAAGCTTTGACTCCAACACTACACTTCTTGGTGCACTCTACAACTCCGTGCTTCAAATTACACTATTTATTTTTGATTGTTCTTCATCTTAGAACTGCACAAGAGTGATCACTAATAACCATGTGACAAAGTCAATATTGGTTGTCTTGAATCTTTCTCCATCAAAGAAATATTACTCTTCAATTTAGCCTTAAGGGTAGAAAGCAGCCACAATCTGTGCCAAAATAGCCTCTAACCACATTGTTAATTTTGTTCCTCCTTGAAATTCCTTGAGCTGAGACTCTACCATCTGCACAGCTCTTAGCTTTACTGTCTTCTGATGATATACTTCCAACAAGGCCACACCTCCACATCCTTTCCAAACAGTTCCACCAGCTAGGGATCAAGTATTCAAATATACAAACCTTTGAGGCATTCTCCTTCAAACTAGCACACTACCACTCACTTGCGCTCTTTCTCCACTCTGCGCCCATTTCTTCCCTCCATGATCTTCTCCTAGTCTCTCAGCATAGCGGCTCTGACTCCCTTAATGTGCATTATCACCATCCCCCACCCCAGGAAGCCTGAATCACCACACTCTGTTCCTGTGTTGAACCCTGGATGCTGTCCCAAAGCCTGCTCTCTTAATGAGACAAGGCTGCTGGCACTCAGCTGCAATTCCTGCTCCAGCCCATTTATCATCCCTTTCTGATCAGTACTACCTATAAATTTCTATAAAACAACATTCTCCTTATGTTTTCTTACAGTCTGTTCTATGTGCCCAGAACAGCCGCTTCACTGTCCAGTGGTCCCCTGTGTCTGAGGTTTGTCTCCCAGTGTTTAATTTATTCATGACAGAATAGTTTGAAAATATTACATGGTAAAATTCAGAAATAAATAATGAATGTATGTATGTGTGTAAATGTGTTTGTGTGTGAGTAAGAGAGAGTGAGTGGGTGAGAGTGTGGGTGAATATGTGTGTATAAGTTTGGATATACGTGGTATGTTTGTACCCACATGGATGTTCAAGGTCAGAAGTCAGCATCAGGTGTCATAGATCTTCTTGTCTCCACCTCTCCAGTACTGGGCTTACAGGCTGTAGTTTAGCCATTTCCTCGGAGATTACATTTTAAATTTTGGAGAGAAGCTAGTTGAAACTTGGAATTTTATAAATGAGGTGAAACAATGACTGTTTTAAAGGAGGTAAAACATTCTATCCTGCAGGGAAGCTCCTTAAGCTCAGGATGTAAACAACACAAAATAGATTCAGGAAGTCCCTGAAAGTGATTAGATACATTAGGCCCTTCCCTCTCCAAGCATATATAAAGATGAAGGACTGCTAAGGGATACTTTCAGACAAACTGCCTTGAAGTAGAGTCTGGCTGAGCATCCTGGGAGAAGCAGAGATCAGTGGAGCTGCCCAGGAAAGACTATCTCAGCTGCCTGGGAGAGGCTTGGAAAGGACACCTCCAACATGTTGAATTGACTGTAGGTTTTTTCCAGCCTTTGTGAGCTATCAGTCATGCTGGGGTAGGTTTCAGTGATGCAACTGTCTTTGAGTCATTTCAGCTCCTGTAAATAACCTCTCACTAACATTCCTGTATGTTCAATAAAGATCACCAGCTCACCAAGTTGGACTTTGGTAGGATCTTTTGTTTGGTTTATTGTCAGTTCTCCAGCTAAGATAAGTAGACATTAGGTCATGTCTCTTCAAGACGTGTCACACAATGGCATACCACTATACCTGCCTTTTTACCTGGCTTCGGGGGACAAACTCAGGTCCTTGTGCTTGAGTGCCACTTAGCCCCTGCAAATATTATGCTGGTTGTTTCAATTTGTTAATTTCTCACTATGGCTGGTTTATAACTAAACTTCACAGAGATGTGTAGAATGAAAAACTCTAATTATAGAGGGTTCAGAACTATGTCTCAGACCACTCAGAGTATATGTACATACCCTTTGGATAAGGGAGCCTACTATGGTATGGTTATTTCTTTGTTTTGTTTTTTCCTACACATCATAGTCTATAAGAGCTCTTCAAGGCTTCATTCCTGTCTGTTCTATTGTTAAATTCTCAGCTTCTAATAACAGAAAGGCAAGAAATTATTGTGAAGTTAGTGAGAATTACCTGGGAACATTTAAAAAACAGTCCTATTTGGCACTATTGGCTGTTTCATGAATCTGCGGAATGTTTTGGAATGTGTTTGGTCCTTACCCCTTTGGCTATGAAACCTATTTCTCTAAAGAAGCCCATCCTCCAAGTCCTTTCCTGGGGAATGACTCTGTCCAGTTCCCAGACACTGTGACGGCTCCAGTCTAGACTCCCATCCCATAGGCCATCTGTCTGCACCCTTCTTGACCATGTGAACCTAATGTTGTGAGGATGTACAACGGACACATGGTGGGTCTTGTTAACATCATTCTCTCAAAGCCAAGCCAAGACCCACTCTATAATTAGTGCCGAGGGACTTTGCACTAACCCACTGATGCATTTGGTGGATGCAGCTAGGAAGTGCGTCTTGGAATATGAGGGAAGGACTCAGAGTATATTTTCTGGTTCTGAGCTGGAAATCTGTGACAGGGCTCCAAGAACTGAGATGTAAAATATCATCATAATACTCACTACTTAGGGGTGTATTTACTCATCAGGTATTTTTGTCTAAAGGGTCTCATGGTTCTCCAAAATTCACAGAGGAGACTTGGTGGTAGGCACAGGAAAGATGAACATAGCCCTGGTCCCTCTGCAGGGATGTGTAGTAAGAAGTTTCTGGCCCAGCCAAGGCTCAAGGTCTGGACCTGCCTGTAGCTGCTTAGCTCAAATAATCACACAAAGGCTTATATTAATTATATGCTTTTTGACCTATAGCTCAGGCATATTGTTAGTTAGTTTTTATAACTTAACCCATTTCTATTCATCCATGTCTTGTCATGTGGCTTGTGACTTACCTGTACTCGATTATATAGTGGTTTTTCTTTTTTGGGGGATGGATGAATTGAATCTCTCTGTGACTCTGCCCTCCTTCCCCTATATCTATGCTTGGATTTCCCGCCTGCTTCTTACCTGCTCTGCCATAGGCCAAAACAACAGCATCACAAAGATATCCCACACTGGAGATATGTGGGTGTGAAGGAAAAATCTGAACTAGACAAAGGACAGGCTTCTGTTTCTACTGAAAGGGGTGGGTAGGACCATGTTTAAGGTCCTGAAAATTGCTGGTCTAGTGATCATCAGCTGTATTTGCTTTGCTCTAACACTCATGTTAAAGGTCTGATTTGTGTGGTGGTCAGATGCCAATAGGAAGCATGTGTAGTTAGTGGATTATACAAGATATCACAAGCAGGAAAGGTGATGTCAAGAATAATCAGGATGCTGTTAGCCTATGCTGGCTATTTGACTTATTGACATTTATTTTTTTTTCTAAGAGATCAAGAAATTCATTCATTCATTTATTATTTAAATATTTATGAGGGAGGAGGCAAGATGCTGTTTGGACTTTGGATGAAAAAAAGGAAGGCATCTAATGGTCTTGCTTTAGCGGGGGGGGGGGGGGGGGGCACCAGGCACCTTGGCTGATGCAGAGTAGGAGGAGCTTGGCATCACTTTCAGGTACTAGAAAGGGGGCGTGGCCTGAGGGGAAGGTTGTTTTTTGCTGTGGGAACTGGAAAAGGTGGGTGGGTGCAGGACTCAGCAGATTCCTAGCTGTTATTGGCACATTCAAGTGTTTCTCAACTTCAACATGTTTATTTCAGAGGAGAATGAACAGTAGCCACAGAAGCTGTGGAAGTGGGGTGGGTCAGGAGAGAGGCTGAGTCAAGGGGTGCAGCTGAGTTGGAGGAATAGTGTTCTGTTCCTCAGCAAGACAACTAGAGCTGACAACAATTAACAACTTTTCACAATGCTAGTAGAAATGTGACTTGACAAACAGCCCAGCAGCTAAGAGCCCTGCCCGATCCTTCAGAGGACCCAGGTCCTTTTTCCAACACCTACATGGCAGATCACAACTGTCTGTAACCTCAGTTCCAGGGGAAATGATACCTACTTCTGGCCTCTGAGGATTCTACATGTGCACGGTGCATTGGCATACATACAGGCAAAACACTTATACACATAAAATAAAAGTAAACATACAGCAAACTAATAAGGATTGCTAGTAGAAAAGACTTTGGATATTCCCAGCACATACACAAACACACACACACACACACATACACACACACACACTGATGTGTCTGGAGTGAAAGAAGCATGTTCTGTGTAGGCACTGGACTACCACAGCACTTTCTATAAGCACATATCCTTACCACAGATTAATCAAAAATGAAAATATGGACATGATAATATGTGTAACTTAATACACATTTGCTGTCTTAGTCCACCCGACCCATAGCATGTGATGATGGAGGCAGCGCTGTTCATCTGCCCCAAACAACTGTGAAGAGCAGGGTGTGGTGGCACACACCCTTGATCCAAGCACTGTGGAGGAAGAGACAGGCAGCTATCTGTGAGTTTGACTCCAGCCTGGTCTACATAGTGAGTTCCAGTCCAGCCAGAGCTACATAGTTTTTGAGAAATATTTTGTCTCAAAAACAGAACAAAAACAAGACATCCTTCTTCATGGCTTAACTGGATGAGTTTATACCATTCATATGCTGCCCAACCCTTCAAGTCTAACCCAGGTCCCACAACCAGTGCCTGGGCATAGTCTTTCCACCCCTGCCTGAGCTCTAGACCTTTTCAAGACCTTCTCTGTCTGTCCCCAACCTACAAGTCCATCTCATGTTTATCCAGTCTCCCCACCTGACCAGATCATTCCTACCTTTCTCTGAAGATCTAGCTAGGTAAGTCTTCCAGATTCTAATCCTCAATATATCCACCACAAACAACATATCTGCCTCTAAAGCCCAAGCTTGGTTCCCTGTGTCCATCTGACTTAACTCCATCTGAGTTATAGCCAATTTCTAGGCTCAATCCAATCAGCACATTCTCCTATCTGTTCCAACCTGCTCTTTCCACGTTAGACTTAGAACCAACAAAAGAAGTCTACATATCCAAAGTTCACGACAAAAGTACAAATAATATGAGTGATCAGTGGTACACACCTCAAGTCCTCCCACCTAATGAGAATTACCTAGATGAACCCCAGGTCAAGCATAAACTTCATCAAATAATTTAAAGAGTTTAATGAAGACATAAACAGCTCAACAAAATTAAGGATCATAAATGCCAAGAAAATACAAACATCAGGCTGATGAAAACAATGATGGCCACCCGGAACTTGAAATAGAAATCAATAAAGGTTTATAAGGACTGAAGTTGAAATGAAGACAGAATTGAAAAAAAAATTCATTAACTCAACTATTTATATTTCTCAAAAGAAAGCCTGGTCACTGAATTGTTAAACAGGAGATTAAATATCAAGATTGGAAGAAAAAGTAGAGGTTTTATACAAAATAAACAACAACAAACACAACCACAGGTAAAGGAAACATTCAGAAAATGTGGGACACCAGGAAAACACTAAACATTCAAATTACAGAAGTAGATAAGGGAGAAGAATTCTAGGCCAATGGCATAGACCAGATATTCAAGGAACTCATAGAAGAAAAATTTCCCAAACTAAGGAAAGATACAGCTATTCAGATATAAAAAGCACACAGAACACCAAATAGACATGGTATATCATAGTTAAAGCATTAGACATAAGGAGCAATAAGAGCTGAAATCGTCAAGAGAGAGTATACAAGTCACAGGAAAACACATCTGAATAACAGCTGATTCTCAATGGAAACTTTGGAAGCCCAAGGAGTCTGGAACAACGCATTCCATGAGACCATGATGGCCAGCTTAGACTAATATGTCCAGCAAAACTATCTGCCAGAGTTGAAGGAGAAAGAAAAACTTTCTGTGTTATAAATAGCCTAAAAAATTTATAACCAACAAACCAAACCTAAAGAAAATACAGGGAACAATATTTTGGGTTGAAGAGAAAAATGTGAGCATAACTGAGAGACTATGGAAAGAAACACAAAACCATAATTACTAAAACACAAAATACTGCTGAGAACACAAATAGTACCACCAAAACCAACACAGCGACTGCAATAAACACACACCTTCCAATAGTAACTTTAAATATTAACTGCTTCAATTTTCTGATCAAAAGACACAGGCTGGCTGAGTGGATCAAGAGACAGCAACAAAAAAAATCCATCTATCATCTGTTGTCTACATAAAATGTACCTTAGTTGTAAAGATAGGTATAGCCTTAGGATAAAAGGATGGACAGAAGTACTCCAGTCAAATGGGACCAGGAATCAAGAAGCAGGTGTCTGATAAAATAGACATCAAAGTAAAACTAACCAAAAGAGATGAAGAGAGACATTTATACTAGTCAAGAGAACAGTTAACCAGAGAAGACAATACTGCCTTAAACACATGTGTACTTAACTCTGGAGCACTCAATAGCATAGAAATTGTATTTCTGGAATTAAATATACAAATCCACAGATTAACATCAATCCAATTAATAGTAGGTGAGTTCAGTACCCAAGTATCTTCAATAAATAGGCCAGCTAGGCAAAAAAGCAGAGAAACATAAGAATTAAATGACATCATACTTTAAATGGACTTAATACATTTATAAAATATTTTGCTTGAGCACCAAAGAATATACATTATTCTTAGCAGTACATGGACGTTTCTCTCAAAAGACTACATTCTGAAATGCAAAACAAGTTTCTAAAGATACAGAAAGGCTGAAATAACTCTGTGTATCTCATGTGATTATGTGGTAGTTTGAATGAGAATGCTCTATGGGATCATATATTTGACTACTTGGTTCCCAGTTGGCGGAACTGTTTGGGAAGGATTAAGAGGTAGCCTTGTTGGAGATATGTTACTGGGTTGGACTTTGAGGTTTCAAAAGCCATTCCCAGTGTGTCTCAGGATGCAAGCTTTCAGCTCTCAGGCTGCCTGCTGCCAGGCTCCTCATCAAGATGACTCTAACCCTCTGAAACTGTAATTCCCTTATAAATTCTTCCTTCTACAAATGGCCGTTTTATTGCATCAATAGAAAAGTACTAAGATAGACCATAATTCATTGAAACTTGAAATCAATAGCAAACAAAACTCTAGCAGATACACAAATCCACAGAGATTAAAATGACTCATTATTGAATGATGAATGGCTCAAAGAAGAAATAAACAAAAAAACATTTCTGGAGCCAAATAAAAATACAATATAACAAAATTTCTGAAATACATCGAAAGCAGCAACTGAAGAAACCAGATAGGTTAAAAGGGGACCATGGTAGGGGTGGAAGAAATAAGAAAAAGGGGAATAGCAGGGAGCAAGTTCCCTGAAAGAAGAAACAGGAAAAACATGGGGACTTTATTAGGGGGGGGAGAGAGATAAATTCAAAAAGTGGGATTAGGGTAAAATAACAGAAGAGTATCTGAGAGATTTATAAGGAATCATAATATTATCTATCTACTAAAATACCTATAATATAGTATACCTGTGTATAATATACATATATAGTTTAAATGAAATTTCCCATTGGGGCTGACAATACTTCCCTAAGAGTCATTGACTAACAAAATTCTCATCACCAGGTATGAAAAGTTCCACTTTGAGTTGTTGGTCAGAGTTGTTCAAAAGATTTCTCAATCCTTACAGACTATTGATTTCTAATTGCCCTTGGGTGGCCTCCCAGAGGTGGAAAGTAATTCCCTATTGCTGAAGACACCAGGTACTTCAGACACAGGACCTGAGCTGGATCTAAGAGCCAAAAGCCTCATCCCCGAGGACTTAGCTTTCATGGTAGCAGAAGGTGCCTTGCAAGCTTCTAAAGGAGGGTAGCAACCCATAGTTCTACCCAGGTATGATGCCTATGAACCACAACAAAGGTCAGCATGGCATGATGTCTGTGCCATAGTAGCACATATACATTGGTGATAACCAACAGCCCTTGAATTAGACTCAAGGCTCCTCCAACAAGAGGAAACTCATGCCTGCCACTGGAAACCTAGACAACTACCCAGGGATAGTGAAGTTATGGATCTTGGTAGAGAACCTGCAACTACTAATCTACCAAATCATCATAATTCCTAACTACCCTCTAAATATGTCTCTATACCCACAAATAAATGTAGCTCTACTCCTCAATTAAGTAAGCTTCTCTTTGCGACAGGAGGAGACCATTAGAGAAATCCACAATGGATCAAAAAGCAGAGTTGTGGATCCCAAACCCAACTGATAAATCTACAATACAACTTCTGCATCTAAGGCTCAGGTGTCGTTTTGGAAGAGACAGAAGAATAGAAAGTTTGATTGTGTCTCCTAGAAATACGTTAGAGAATCTATACTCATGAAGATTCCAACATGGCTACCTTAACATTCAAACAAGGAAGACACCGATAGACACTTTAACACAGAAGAGGCAAAGCTCAGGCGGCCTCAACCCCGGACCAAAAACTCCAGGTCACTAAGAAATTCCAAGTGTGGAAGAAATAGTTTTCCCCATGGAAGAGACCACTGATTAACTATCCAATACCAAATGTTCAGCCCTGAAAATATATACATACGAATAATATTATATGGGCTGAGTAGGCTGTATTTATATGTTTAGGGACACACATGTAATAGCAATTAAAGAAAAAGGGGCCATGAGTTTGAAAGAGAGCAAAAGGATTACACAAGAGAGGTGGAGGGAAGAAAGGGGAGGGGAAATGATGTAATTATAGTATAATCTCAAAAATCAAAACATTTAACAGCCCCACCAACCAGTGCCTACACCTATGGATATATTGGTAGAAAAAAATTTTGTATAGATATAATTCAAATGATGTCTTATTTTAAAGGGAGCAAAAAACATTAGTGTCTTAGGATTTCTATTGTTGTGATCAAACACTACGACCAAAAAGCAAGTTAGGGAGGAAAAGGTTTATTTGGCTCACACTTCAGCATTGCTGTTCATCACTGAAGGAAATCAGGACAGGAACTCAAACAGGGCAGGAACCTGGAGGCAGGAGCTGATGCAGAGGCCACGGATGGGTACTGTTTACTGGCTTGCTTCCCATGGCTTGCTCAACCTGCTCTCTTGTAGAATCCAGGACCACTGGCCCAGGGATGGCATCACCATGGCCTGGACCATCCCTGCATTGATCATTAACAGAAAATTCCTTACAGCTGGATCTCATGGAGGCATTTCCTCAACAGAGGCTCCTTCCTCTCTGATAACTCTAGCTTGTGTCTAGTTGACACACAAAACCAGCCAATACACTTAGTTTTAATTTCTAGGTAATGAGCATGTAGCAATGTTTGGGAAGTCTCCGGTTGAACCTTTTCTCTTGGAAGCTTCTCTTACACTCTGTTTTCTGCTCTAAACTAGGAGAAGAATATTCAAAACTAAAGGGGCATCATAGGATATAATTTTTAAAGCATAAATTTTGCAATTCTTAAAAATGCCTCTTCATTGTAGAGTAAATATTTTCCTTCTCAAACCACCTTGTTATTGAGGCATGGACATTGTCATACAACTTCCCACCTTGACTTTGGCATGTGGCAGTGCAGCCCTCTCTTCAATTCTCCCCAACTTGTCTTTTCTGCAGGATGCTTAAGTAAGATGTTAAACATGGTGGCTGATGGGGCCAAAGTTCAGCTGATGACAGCCTGCGCTAGATACAGGTGGATGGGAAGGTTGATGTTGGAAGGCTTGAAGAATATTTGTGAGTAACTTGGAAGGCATTTGTAGAGAATGTGGAGTATTTATGTGGATAGCAGAGCTTTGGCCATCCGAGCATGTGATCTTCAGTTCTTCGGTACACAGCTGTAAGTTGGACATCATGATTACTCAACACTTGTGGGGGTGGGCAGGTGCAGCTGCCTTTGCCTGATAACAGTGTTCCTTTTTTCCAGTAGGGCAAAAGTACAGGGAAGGTCTGTTTGGGCTAGTCTACATAGGTTACCAAATGTGGAGGTGAATCCACTGTGGTCAAAGAAATGTCCAACTATAGCTGAGCTTAAAATATTTGTTATGAGTAGTACCTGGGATTTTAGAATAAATTTTAGATTATAGTAATTGCCATCATTTCACACATGTACTGTGAGATTTATTTGAAAATAAAAGAGAGACAAGATGGATAACATTTTTGTTGGATTTACTAAATACCCTATAACCAATTAGAAACTCTTTATGAAAGCTCCAAAGAAAACCTGGGAAGAATCTGCATTGCCAATGTGAATGCATCCTGGGAAGATATTGCCAATAGCACACTGGCTTTAGATCTTAGTTTCTTAACATTTTGACTTTTGTAGTCTGAATCTTGAGCATATCCCAAAGGCCCATGTGGAGATGGAGGTCTTCATCTCCAGGGTGGCTCTGTTGGGAGGTGGCAGAACCTTTGAGAAGTGGGGCCCAGGAGTATCTCTTCAGCACCATTTTCTTCCCCATGCAATGGCTAAACTCAATCTAGTTCAAGCTGAGAGGCATCTGGCTTGAATTCTTTTAAACTGTCAAGGTTACACGTGACCAGAGTAAGTGGAGGCCTTGTTCCATATTAGAGGAGATCAAAGAGACGTGTCAGCTAACAGCAACGTGCAATCTGGGGTTAAACACTGAGCCAGAGGTAAGGAGGAGACACAGGACATTATTGAGACAAATTGTGAGCCCTGAATATGGATTGTAGATAAAGAACCATATTGAATAGAAGCCAATTTCTCTGACATTTCAATTGATTATAATGTTCTTTTCTGTTTGATTGGTTTGACTTTCTTTTGATAGTGTATATTCATTATTCTTAGTACTTGGTTCCATAAGGACATTCTTAAATAGCTATATAAACTACTTTGAACTCCACCCCCACCTGAGCATCCTCTTCTGCTTCCCCTTGTTGGTCAGTCCCTTCCCCCCTCACAGTTTCACTGCTTCTTTCCTGTTGTACAAACATATATACATGTACATGTAACTTTATATTTTCTATACAATTAAAGAGCCACAACTGAAAGAAAACATCCAATATTTGCTTTTCTGATTCTGGTTTAATTTGTTTAATATGGTATTTTTTAGTTATACAATTTTCCTCCAAATGACAGGATTTTATTCTTTTTTGTGACTGAATAAATTCTTGTTGTTGGAAAAAAAAAATCTATGCTGAAGGATTTTAAGGTGAAGAGGCAGCCAACTCTCAAAAGGTTTAGGAAAAAAAAATAGAAGGCTTTACATTGTATAAATATAGCATAAATACATAGAATATATAAAATGTTCTATATAGGAGGGAATGTTGAAGCAAATGTGGCCAAGTGTTAAAAGTATGAATCTGAATAGCAGAGTATGGTAATTTTCGGTACTATTCTTACAACTCTTATGCAATTATTTAAAAATGAAAAGTTTTTTTTTTTTTTTTTTAAAGCAGGTAACATTGCCATCCATTTCTCCCGCTGTCTTGTACTCTCTCTCCTTCCAGCTGTAAAGGCTAAGACTAATGCCTTTGCTGACTGGCCACGTCCTACCCCTTTGTCCTGTAACTTTATGGCTGCCAGCTTTCTACTACAAGCAATATGTGAAGAAAAGATCCATTTAGCTCATTCTTCTTGGGGGTCTTGTGAACATTAGGCAGCCCTGTTGGTTTATTCTCCATCAGACTGGGTTTGCATCTCAGGCTAGGAAACAGAAGGGGAGGGAGGAGGAGAGACACCAGGAGAAAGACTGGAGTTCCACAATCCTCCTAAGAACGCACCCCCAGTAACCTAAGAGCTTCCCATTAGCCCCCCTCTTACAGGTCCACAGCACCCACAATGTTGATGCCCTGGCGCGGGGCATACACCTCTGAACTATCACATCTGGCTCTGTGTCTGGTTATGGTCACAGCTGCTGCGTTGCTGGTTTTGTGTGCCCCTTCTCTGGACTCCTCGTATACAGTTGGTACCTGCCCTGCCCTTTAGCTGTTTCCTTCTACACGGGCACCGAGTCACCACTGTGCTGTGCAGGAGTCAGGCTGCCTGTGTTCCTCATGGGTTTAGCTCTCAGTGTGGGGTCCATCTGTTCTCCTCATCACTCTCCTTTAGGTGTGGCAGGATTGGCTTCTTCATAACTAACCTCTCACTATCAGGTTCCATCTTGCTCAAATTTATTTTCTCTAATTTACCTCCTTTGCCCTGAGGATTGTGGTGTGGCTTCCGCGCTTCTCAGGCCACAGGAGCGCACAGTGTTTGCTTTCTTCGATGCCCTTGGCTTGTTAAGAACGGTCTGAGCACTGACCTTCCTGGTGTTCTGACACTAGGTCATTATTTGGGCTGGAGATTTGCTACATTTAAACACCACGGAAGGTTACCGCACACTCCACGGTGACAATTTTCTCACAGGAGGGAACCTGCTGCTGTTGGCGGTAAAGCAGGTTATGAAAACATAGCAGCCAAGGTCTGCAGAATAAGAAGCTTCGGTTTCTACCATTAGCAGAGCGAGGTTCTCAGTGTGAGGATTTTCTATGTAACTTTGGCAAGGGAGAGGTGTTGGATGGAATGTGTAGAGCTCTTAAGACTTGCTTAAAACCTGTGGTTATTTCTGTCTTGCAGATGGAGCAGGTAATGTCTAGTGGCTCTTTCCTCTAAGGCGTGAGTGTCCAGGACAGAATGACTGTGTGACAGCCGTGGTGGTCCCTGTGCATGGCATGAAATGTTCCTGGAATCATCAGAACCATCTTCTAAAACCTTTGTTCCCACATAATGTATCTGTACCAACAAAACAACAAAATGGCAATCGTCCCGAGTCAGCCTCGCTGAAAATGAATTACTTGGTGTTGGTATGAGACAGTGGAAAAAGCTGCCTGCCCAGACTCTGCTTTGATCTTTGAGACTCTCCTTGCCCCCATTTTGACTTTGACTAGTGAACGGCAGTCCTCAGTTGTCAAGGCTGATAGCTGATGCTTCCACAGTCCTTGATTGAAATGAGGATGTGGTACTGAAAAGCTATGCTTGTTTCAGTATATGCCTAGGTTTTTGTTTTTGTTTTTTTTTTTTTTGAAAAGAATGCTCTAATAAAAACTGGACAAACAGTCTCTTTGAGAAAATGTGAATACTGTAAGCTGCTCAGCTTTGATAATTTCTTTTTTCTATTTAGTTTTGACCTTGGAGGAGATGACATGATTTATATAGAGAAAGATGTCCCGAGGGCAGAAACTATGTCATACATGCTCTGGACTCGTCATCTTCTGTTATAAGATATCAACGGTGTTTCTATTAAATTTAAAAATTTATGTATCCAAGTAGGTCATTTATAGGATTATTTTATAAAATATATTTTTAGGATATAGATTTGCTTATATTGTTTTGTTGTCCTTTAAATATTAATTTTAAAAAACTGAAACAAGCCTTTTAAGCAAGGTTAAAAAAATACAGCAAAGCATGCTGGGAGCTGTGATAAGAGGCAGAAAGCCATGGCCATATCATTCCCCGTCTCTAGGATCTTTCTCTGTGACAAGTAATTTCCTTTGTCTTAGCTGGTTCTTTGGCCATCTCCAGCATCCACTTGTTAGTCCTCTATTGTGATGGGATTGACGAGGGTGTTCCATCCTTACATGGTCACAGTATGTTTTCAATGCCTCATGCTTGTTCTTTAGTAACTCTAAGAATTATAAAGAGAACTTCAATTTCTTGTTGCCTTAGTGACGGAGAGCAGCTCAGTGCTGCAGGACCAGGGCTCAGGGAAAAGAAATGTAGGGCTGTTGATCAGCAATGTCAAGAGACCAATACCTAGAACCCACCTCCATGGCCACGGAGACTGCAGACCCCAAAGCCAACCCTGTGTGTAGCCCATTTTATCCAGCAGTGTGCTTTCCACCTCTTCCTTCTCTGTACCTTCCTCATCTGTTCTGTCATCAGCATGAATAACATTATTAGAGGTCATGCACACCTCTGATTCCAGGATTGAGGCTGAGGCAGGAGGGTTGTGAGTTTGAGGCCAACCTGGGCTATGTAATGAGTTCTAGGGTAGATATCAAGCCCTTGTCCCTCAAAGTGAGTCAAACCAAGTAAAATTCAAGCCAACAACACCAACCAAAAACTCAGAATAACTTGGTCCTTCATTTTTTTCTCTGTAACCATAAGTGTGGCATCTGTATATTTTCTATATGTTGAGTGTCTTAGAAAAGACTGTGGTGTCCTCAGTCTAGCTACCTAAGTGCTGTTCACAGTGCAGAACCAAGTTATCTTCTTTCCTTGTTATCTTTGTCCTTCCTGGACCTTTCCTTTCCTCCCTTCTCCATCTCTTCTTCCTTCCACCTCTTTCCTCTCTCTTTCCTCCTCTCTTCCCCATCTCCCCTCTCTCCTCCATACTTTTCTCTCCCTTGCTACCTTTTCTCTTCCTTTCTTTTTCCACAGCATTGGATGCCAATCTTCGGGTACTGGACACATGTGCTTCCACTGAGCTGCATCTCCTGTTTTCCAGTTGCCATTTTTGTCTTTTTTTTCTCTTGTTTTCATCTTTATATATTTCCATTTTTATCACCATTGCCCAGTCTATGTATTCAGCTCCCAATGTAAAATCTTTGGACTTTGTTGCTTCATTGGACCCATCTTGCTGCCTGGTTGATTCTGTGCTCTTCTTTATCATCTCTACCCTCAGGCCCTCCTCGGATAATAACCTGATACACTGAGAGTGCACGGGGAACAGACATTAGGGGGTCTTTCCATTAGCTAGCCCCTTCATGCTTTCTACTCTGGTCTTGAACTCATGTACTCAAGCAATCCTTTTGTCTCAGCTTTCTGACTAGCCAGAATAATGAAAAAGGTCCCCATACTTGGCTCTAGGCTTTCCATTCTGAAGAAGTCTGCATTTTACTTACTTCTTTTGGTTGAATGGTAGGAATAGGATTCTTAGTTGAAAGTCTGGTCGTCTTAGAGGGTTTCAGGCCTCCATCATTGTCTCTGACCTCACTGGTCCTGAGGAGAGGGCTATTGTACATGGTACTGTCTTCCTCTCCATGAAATCGGAATTTTCTCTTCATCTGTGCATTATAGGAGTCACTGTGTTGTACCCAAGTCTGGTGCAAGTGTGCCTGGGTTCTTGGCCACAGTAGTCATGTGGAAAGCACTTTTTATTTGGAGAGAATCACTGGAATTTTTTCTTGAGTGAATTATTCTATAGTTCCTTCCCTTCTGCTTCCCATCTGCCTTGAAACAGCCAAATGAATGGGCTCCTAGACTGATTCTTCATGCCCACTGTCTGTTGCTTCAGCCCTACACCTGTCTTTTAGATCTCAGATGCAGGTGGTGTCCTAATTTCCTTCTCTGTTGTTTTCATAAAACATGACCAAAAGCACCTTGGAGGAGTTTATTTGGCTTATAGGTAAAGTGCATCATTGGGGGGAGCCAAGACAGGAACCTGGAGGTGGGGAACTGAGGTAGAGATCACAAAGGAGGAGTACTTACTTGCTTGTTCTGTCCTTGAGACAGACCAGGTGCCTCCACAGTCAGAGCAGTCCCACGCTCTGGAGAGGCAACAACCATTAGTTTCCCAGTCCACACGGAGCATTCCCAGTCTAGTGCTGAAAACTTGGTAAGTTCCTGGAGAGCTACCGACACTTAGTCAAGCATTAAAGCCTGAAAATACTGTTTCTGGTGTCAGCAAAGGAATTATTATCAGCAGCAGTGGGGGTGAATCGAATCCCAGCAGCAAGAGGGAATGTCAAGGGAGCAAAAGGCAAAGCATCTTTCTTTTACCGCACATACGCTTTTATTGTTCACTGCTCTCTGAAGGGGCAGCCCACATATGAGGTCGGTCTTCCCACATCAATCAAGACAACCAGGACAGTTCTTCTGGTGAAGGTCTCTATACAGGTGATTCTAATTTTTGACAAGTTGACATTTAAACTGACAACCACAGATTGTTTGCCTAATTAGCCTCTCAAATCTTATATTAATTTGTTGTGTTTTTTTAACCTCGAAAATTTCCTCCTCTTCTTGGATTTCTTTCCATTCATAGCATTCTGTTCTGACATTAAGGATGCAGTTCTCATTCTAGTGAGTATATAATTTGAGACATTTAAATTATTTTGAGGGTTGAGGATACAGCTCAGTGGAAGCATGTTTGCTGTGATGGCTAGTTTTATGTCAACTTGCCACAAGCTGGAGTCACTGTAAAGGAGGAAGCCCCAACTGAGAAAAGGCCTCTGTAAGATTTGGCTGAATGCAAGTCTGCAGGGCATTTTCTCAATTAGTTATTCATGTGGGAGGGATCATCCCATGTGGGAGGGGCCATGTGGTGAGCCGCTTCTGGCCTGCAGAATGACGAGTCACCACATGCACGATTCTTCTCGGATCACACTTTATTGGAGTACAGCTCAGTTGAGATAGAATGGTGGAAGAAAGACCCCGTGCCTGAAATGCAGTCTGCTTATATAGGGAAACTGGGCCGCGTGTAGCCATATGATTGGTGCCCAAAGTAATGCCTCATTAGCATATAGCTGGTGATAGGTCCAAAGTAATGCCTCATTAGCATATAGCTGGTGATAGGTGGTAAGGAGTGCCAAATTAGCATAGTCAGGGATCACATCGGATAGGTCACTACTCAGCGCCTAATTAGCATAAGCGGCGGAGGTGCAATAGCTGGGGAACATGATGCAATGTTCCAGCAAGTTGCGCAAGGGCCAACCGCGCCCTACAGGGCCACTCCTGGGCATGTGGTCCTGGGTTCTTTAAGAAAACAGGCTGAGTAAACCACAGAGAAGCAAGTCAGTAAGCAGCATCCCTCCGGGGCATTGGCATCAGCTTCTGCCTTCAGGTTTCGGCCCTGCTTGAGTTCTGACTTCCTTCAAAGATGAACAGCGATATGGAAATGTAAGCTAGATAAACCCAATTTTCTTCTCCAACTTGCTTTGGTCATGGTGTTTCATCATAGCAATAGTAACTCTGACTGAGACATTTGACTCACATACAAGAGGCCCTGTGTTCAGTACTTAGTACTGAAACAAGAATTCTAGTTGGAATTTAATGAAAGCTAAGAGCCAGATATTGGGGAAAAATCTGGAATATCAGAGAGAAGGAAACAGACCACAGTTAATTTTAACCCAGCCAGCTTCTCAGGGTAAAAACTATCTTCAAGAGTCCTCAGCCTGGCTTGTCAATTCTACAGAGTCCCTCAATGTCTACATATGCCTGCCTTACATATCGTCTTTGCCCAGTTGTTTCATTTCTGGGTCAAACTCTGCATCATAATCCTAGAGTTAGGATTAAAGGTATGAGTTACTACTGTTTGGTTGTTAGGTCTTGAACTCACAGAAACACAGAAAGATCTCTGTCTCCTGAGTTATGAGACTAAAGGCTAGGTCATTCCTATGCTGAGATTAAAGGCATGAATTACCAACTGTCATTCCTGTGCTGGCATTAAAGGCATTAGTTACCACTCTCTGACCCTTGATGCTTGACTGTGGGTGATTCTGTCCTCTGATATTCCAGGCTAATTTTATGTAAATATATCACCACACAGTATCAACAAAAATTTAGCTTTAATTCCCCCCTAATCTTTTCCATTATTTGCCCTGGTCTCCCTGTCACCTGTTAATGGAGGCTTGTTTGCTGCTGATTGTTGGGAAGCCAAGGTACTAGAACCTTCATGGTCAGCTCTTTGTATCTGGATGTATTTAGAGCAGAAGACATTTGTCTTAGTATAAGGAAGCACTGTTTTGCCAGAGGACTCCTAGCAGCCTGATCAAGCGTTCTTTCTTCTGCATTGCCCATGTCTGTAGGGGTGAAGTTCTGAATTATTGGTTTGTTTCAAAGAGTGAAGTCTGAGCAACTGACTGGAGGTGAAAAAGTCTAGGGGTCTCATCTGCTGTTTTTGCAGTCAGCCCAGCCTGCTCTACCCAGAAGAGAGATCACAACTATGCATAGGACTTGCAGGAAAAACCTTTATTGGCCATAATGCTTTCATGAAAAGCAAAGCATCTTGCTGTGCCTGTAGCTCCCAACTCCCCTTCATTGCCCTGTAGAGAATGGCCATGCTTCTAAGCTATTGCAGAGGATTTAGTGTATGCACTAGGATAGCAGCTCACTAGCCTCATAGTGGAGCTAAGTTGGAAATGTCTGTGAGTAACGTGTAAACTGTGAGTAGATTTGCGAGTGCTCTATCTATTGAAGGGGAATACATGGGCCCATTGAATACTGAAGGAAAAAAAAATGAAGTTCCAGGAGTTTATTGGTGAATTAAGATATTGTCCATCCTCTAGCAGCATGGTATGCATATTTAATTTTTAACTTTTTAAACAAACACTTCAGAACGAACTTACTGTCAGGTAGTCTACAAAACCTTCACTGACATCACCATGTCACGTGGGTGCTCTCATCTCCCCATCACCAAGAAGAAAACTGAAGCCGGGAGTAGCCGTGGCAGGAGGCAGAGCCACATCTGAGTGAGTCGATGTGAGAGCCCAGGCTTTCCCCCTCCCACCTTGCTGCCCTCTTTCTCTCTCTCAATGCAGCCTTTCAGTTTGTTCCTTTTTATTTATTGAAATTCAATCTTAGAGTGAGTCCTACTATCAGTACCACCAACTGTGCTTCGGCTCAGAAGGATGTCATAGGTCAAGTTCTTAGGTTTTTCCATCCTGGCGGAACCACTCTCCTGAGTTCCTATTTTGTGCTATTTCATAGTCACCATTGTTCCCAAGTAAGTTGGCCTCCTGTCTTAGGCTTGATGAGGTCAGTTTGATGACTGGGCTTCCTTCTACGTCAACCCTCAGGCCATCACAGTATCATCTCAGCTACCTCAGCTATGGTTTTGAAGTGTACCGAACTGGTGTTGAAGCAGTCCCAGATGATCCTGTGTGGGGTTGGTTTTATGATGTTGTAGGTGCAATTTCTTTTCTTAAATAATTTCTGGGCAGAATAGATGACTCCATAAAAGCACCCAATAGCCCAGGGAACAAATAGACACATGATTATTCACTATGTTTAGGGATATTTGAGAGTAGCAATGATTTGCCACCAATTTTGATGCCTCACTCAGTACTTCTTTGCTTTGCATACACAGGCAAGCTTGGGTCATTTAAAGTATGTCCACTGAGAGACCACCAACAACCACATCTTCTAAAAGAAAGTATGATGTTGAGCATTTTCTAAAATAAATCACATCCTATTAAACTACATTATGCTGGCCATTAGCTCTTGTGACATTCCTAAGAGATCTCCCCATGCCCTTTTATTGAACATAGCTTTTCCTCTCACAGAGTGTGCCCTGGTTACAGTCTCCCCCTCCCATTCCTCCTACTTCCTGCCCACTCTCTTCCTATCCAGATCCACGCTCTTTCTGTCTCATTAAAAAACAAATATGCTTCTGAGAGATAATAATATAAAAGATAAAACAAAAAACTAATGTATCTGTATAGGACTAAACAGAAAAAGTACCCAAGAAAAGACACACAAAATAGATGTAGATATAGAGACCCTTGTGTTTGGAAACACTTAGGAATCACATAAAAGCACTAAACTGGAAACCATGATATATTCGCAAAGGATACTCTTTGCACCTCCTCTTCTGCAGGATTTCCTGAACTCTGAGGAGAAGGATCTGATAGAGACATCTCATTTAGGGTTGAGTGTTCCAAGGATGCTCACTCCACATAATGTCTGACTGTGGATCTCTGTATTTGTTCCCATCTGCTGCGGGACGAAGCTTTTCTGGTGGTGGCTGAGCAAGGCACTGACCTATGAGTATAACAGAATATCATTGGCAGTCAATTTATTGCTTCATTATTTATTTATTTATTTATTTATTTATTTATTTATTTATTTATTTATTTTTACTTACATTGAGAACAGGAGTATTTGGTTTTACCCGAGGTCCCTGTGCTATCTAGTCTCAGGTTCTTAGCCATTCAGCATCAGACATAGATTCCATCTCCTTGAGTGAGCCTTAAGTCAAATCAGATATGGGTTGGTTATTCCCACAAACTTTGTGTCATCAGTACCTCAGTGTATCTTGTAAGCAGGATATCAATGTTGATCAAAGATTTTGTGGCTGGCTTGGTGTTTATGTTTTTCCTTTGGTAACATTCAGAGTGCCTTCCTATAGCACAGATGCTAGCATGTAGGGTAAAGTCTCTACATAGGCACCAGCTTGACATCTCCATGTTCAATGAGTTGTGTAGGTGTTGTCTCCAACAAAGGCAGGTCTTGCCATAAATCTGTGGAGAGCAACCTGTATAGTCTTGACAATAGCCTGGGTTGTTTGGGGGCTCCCATGGAATCCCCTCTGGCCAACAACTTAACTAGATGTAATCAAATCCTGGTCCTAGAAGCTTTATTTAGTAACAAGAGATGGTCAGTTGGGATTCTGTCCCTCAATCCATTATTTGGCAGTTTCATTTAGATCCCCTTCATATATGTATATATTTTACAAAGTTTCTATTGTATTAGATTTTCATGTTAATTCTCAAATGGCCCTTAGCTTTAACTTTCTTTCTCTTTATTCTTTTCCTCATTTCTGTTTCTTCCCCCTCTTTGATTTTCTATTTGTAACTTCTCAGTTATATTTCTCTTTCCTAGGGTGGTTCATCTGTTCCCCATGCCCTCCTCAGTCCCTACTGAGTTATCATTAACGTTACAGCTAATATATACACATAAGTGACTATACATTTCATCTGTCTTTCCGAGTCTGGATTACTTCACTGAAGATTATTTTCTGGTTCTATCCATTTACCTGCTTTTTTTTTTTTTAAGCCGAGTAGTGCTCCATTGCATACCACCACTTTGTTTTCCATTCATCTGTTGAGGAACATCTAGGTTGCTTCCAATTTATAGCTATTATTAACAGAGCAGCAATGAACAAGGTTGAACAGTGTCTCTGTGGTAGAATGAAGCATCTGTAGTGGGAAGAAGGCAATATCACCTTGACCTAGAGGCATGACCTTTGAGCCCTGAGGGCCCAGTGTATGGGGGGACATGGCCAGGCCAGTTAAGGACCAAGTGCACACTGGCTCTCTTCCTTTCTGTTTTCTTGAGCTCTTGGAGAAAGGACCAGACCTGCATCTGCCATGTGGACCAGTCTAGCTATCCAAGAATCATCCAACTGTTCAATCCCTTGTATCAATGAGTTTTTTCCCCCATAAACCCTTTATTAAATATTAACTTTTTAATCACCTGATAGTGATTATTACCAGCTATAAGCATCCTTTGGATATGTATATTTATATATATCCAAGAGTAGTATGACTGGATCTTGAGAAAGATTGAGTCATATCTTCCTAAGGAACTGCCATACTTCCACCAGCCTTACTACATACCCTTTCCTTCAAGTTTTATTGATCTTAGCCATTTTGACAGGTGTAAGATGAGATCTTAAAGTAGTTTTGATTTGCATCTCCCTGATGACTAAGGATGTTAAACACTCCCTTAAGTGTTTCTCAGTCATCAGTTTTTTATTTTGAGAATTTTCTTTTTATATCTGTACCTCATTTTTAAATTAGACTATTTGTTTTCTTGATGTCTAGTTTTTTTTTTTTTTTTTTTTTTTAGTTCTTTGGGATATTAGCCCTCTATTCCTGTGGGATAATGCTCTTTTATGCTGTCACTCATATTGGTTTAATAAAATGCTGACAAGTCAGTATCCAGGCAGGAAGTATAAGCAGAACAACCAGACTAGGAGAATTCTGGGAAGAAAAAAAGGAAGAAAAGCAGACACCAATGAGATGTAGAGGAAGCAAAATGAGAATGCTGGACTGAGCATAGGTACCAAGCCACATGGTTAAGCATAGATAAGGATATGTGTTGATTTAAGTATAAGAAGTAGATACTAGTGACTTCTTTGTTAATAATAACAATAACAATAATAATAGTAATAATAAAACTGTCCAGATAACCAATAAAAAAAGAAAAAAAGAATTCTGAGAAGCAGAACAGCATAGCAAAACAAACAAAAAAGAAAAGTAGATAGTAATATGCTTGAACTACTGACCTAGCAGTTACTATCATATTAACCGTCAGAATCAATTATTTGGGAAGCGACTACTGGGTATTTAAAAGTTGTTGGTAGGATAGAAACTTCCAACTACAAATGGCGCACCAATGTGGTACAAATATATCCACATAAAGCTTGAGAAAACTTAAAAAGGGATTCTAGGCACAAATGAACAGAGTCAAGCACAGCTTTTTGGTAGCAACATTTTCTTGGATCAACTCTGTTTGATAATGGTGAGCAGAGGTTCAGCTCCTTTAAGAGAGTAACACAGTGTTAGCAGCAAAAATGGCATGACTTTTTTAAGAGGCCCTGCTACTGAACACTTAAGTGTTGTTTATGAGTGTCAGGTGGTGGTGTTCTACTTGTTAGCAATGTGGACACTAAAATTCCCTATAGCTGATGTGGTAAATGTGGCTCCTGCCAGTACCTCTGCCGTGAAGCTAAACTCTCAGATACTAAGGTACTGGGTGGAGTCAGCCACCATACCCAAAGTTTTAATCCTAGCCATGCTGCTTATCAGATTAAAGACTCCTGTAGTCAAAAAAAAAAAATAGAGATACACAGTAAAGACAGATTCAGATATAAAACCCTCTAAATGGTTTACAGTGTGTTTAAAAATATACATAGGCTTGGGGAAAAAAAAAAAAAGGATAGAAAAAGTTCTTTAAAATGAAACAGTAAAAAAAAGTCACATAAAGATGAAATATACACAGAGAGCCTGGATACTATATTGTCTCGTTAATACTAATTGTTATTGTCTTGTCTTTGAGGTTTTTGACTGCAGAGAAAGGAGCAAGAACTGCTAAGAGACATTTGATTTAAATGCTACTGGATTAATCCAACCTATATATTTTAAAATGCCTTGACTTCAAAATTTAAGTAAAAAAAATGTTACTTTGGAGATGAGGTTTTGTTTTTATTTCCACAGAAAATAAGAGGTTGTGGATTTATTCTGTATTAAAGAAAATAAAGTTTGATCAAGGAAGACCTCCTGAAAAATCTCCTATGGGAACAAATGGCCTAGATGATCCAATGTTTCAGAGCATCTCTGTTGTAGTTTCCTCTGAGTTCTACATCCAGAACAGCTTCAAAACTGGTGGCTGAGATGATTTAGCCTCACAGACTACTCCACTCAGGACTTTCCCATAATCCTAAATTTTCTTTGGGTGTCCATAAAATTACCAGTGCCCCAAATCAGCAGAAAGTAGTCTAGAGAACTATGCCCATGATCTCCCCAAAATGGATTATGGATGTTTATCTTTGTTTAGAGTGTTGTTTACAAGTAGTTATGGATAATGGTTAGGAAAAAGGCTAAACAAAGAAGATTAGATTCAGGGTTCTTGTTTTACAAAGAAAAAAGGGCAAGTACTATGGAATAATGTCCCTTTATACTGTAAAGATTTGTCATTTATATTGGTTTAATAAAGTGCTGATTTGTCAGTATACTGATGAATAGGAACTATAGGCAGGACAACTAGATTGGGAGAATTCTGGGAAGAGGGAAGGCAGAGAAGCAGACTACAGCCAGATGCAGAGAAAGCAAGATCAGAATGCTGGACTGAGCAAAGGTACCAAGCCACATGGCTAAACATAGATAAAGAATATGAGTTAATTTAAGTATAACAGCTAGATAGTAATATGCTTAAACTACTGGTCTAACAGTTACTATACTATTAACCCTCTTATTGTTGGCAGGACAGAAAGTTCTGACTACAGTCTATTGGATATGTAATTGGTAAAAATATTTTTCTATTCTGTAGGCTGACATGGTGTCCTTTGCCATTTAGAAGCTTTTCAGTTTCATGAGATACCCTTTATTAATTTTCATTCTTAGTGCCTGAACAGTGTTCTGTTTGGAAAGACTTCCTGTGCCATTGAGTTTAAGGTTATTCCCTACTTTCTCTTTTATCAAATTCAGTGTACCTGGGTTTCTATGCAGGTCTTTGATCCATTTGGAGTTGAGTTTTGTGCAGAGTGATCAATATGAATCTATTTGCATTCTTTTACATGCAGCCATATAATTTAGCCAGCACGTCTTGTTGAACATGCTGTCTTTTTTCTAGTTTGCATTTTGGGTTTCTTTATCAAAACTGGGTGTTCATAAATATGTCTGGATCTTCAATTTAATTCCATTGGTTGACATGTCTGTTTTTGTGCTAATACCTTGCCATTTTTATTTCTATCACTCTGTACTATAGTTTAAGGTCAGGGATAGTGATTCCTATAGCAGTTTTTTTTTTTTTTTTTTTTTAAGATTTTGTATGAAACTGAAAACAAGCTTTTCAAGATCTGTGAAGAACTGAATTAAAATTTTGGTGGGAATGCATTGGATTTGTTGATTGCTTTGGTAGGATGACCATTTTACTGTATCAATCCTACTGGCCCATGAGTATGGGAGATTTTTCTGTATCCCAATATCTTCTTTAGTTCTTTTTCAATGTCTTAATGCTTTTATTTTTTTTTTTGTACAAATCTGTCACTCACTTGATTTGAGCTACCCCAAGATATTTTATATTATTTGAGGCTATTGTAAAAAGTGTTGTTTCCCTGATTTCTTTCTCACTCCATTTGTTTGTGTACTGATTTCTGTAAGTTAATTTTATATTCAGCTACTTTGCTGAAAGTGTGTATCAGCTGAAGGTTTTTCCAAGTGGAACTTTTCAGGTCACTTATGTATACTATTATATCATCTGCACATAAAGATACTTTGACTTCTTTCTTTCCTGTTTGTATTTTCTTGATCTCCTTCAGTTGTCTTTTTGCTCTAGCTAAGACTTCAAATACTATATTGAATAGTTATGAAGAAAGTAGACAACCTTGTCTTGCTCCTGATTTTACTAAAATTGCTTTGAGTTTCTTTCCATTTAAGTTGATGTTGGCTATGGGCTTGCTGAAAATTGCCTTAATTATATTGAGGTATGTCTTTTGTATTTCTACTCTCTCCAGACTTTTATTATGAAGTGGTGTTGGATTTTGTCAAAAGCCCTTTCTGCATCTAATGAGGTGATCATGTGGTTTTTATCTTTCACTTGGTTTATATGCTAAATTACATTACAAATGTTGAACCATCCCTGCATGTCTGGGATGAAGCCTGCTTGATCATAGTACATCATCTTTTTGATGTGTTCTTGGATTTGGTTTATAAGTATTTTATTGAGTTTTTTTTGCATCTATGTTTATAAGAGAAATTGGTCTGTAATTCTGTTTCTTTTTTGGGTCTTTATGTGGTTTGGGTACCAGGGTAACCGTGGTCTTATAAAATGAATTGGGTAATACTCCTTCTGTTTCTATTTTGTGAAATATTTGAGGAATATTGATATTAACTCTTCTTTGAAAGTCAGTAGAATTCTGGGCTAGAATCATCTGACCCTGAGATTTTTTTCCTTGGGAGACTTTTAAATCACCATTTCTATTTTGCTAGGAGTGAAAGGTCTGTTTAAGTTGCTTACTTTATCTTGATTTAACTTTGCTGCATGGTATATATGTTGAGAAAATTATCTTATTTATTTTTTTTAATTTTTAATTTAAATTTAAATTTTTAAATTTTCCAATTTAGTGGAGTACAGGGTTTTAATGTAGGTCCTTATGATTCATTGGATTTCTTTGGTGTCTGTTGTTATGTCCCATTTTTAATTTTGTTACTTTGGATATTCTTTATCTGCCTTTTAGTTAATTTGGATAAGGGTTTGTCAATCTTGTTGATTTTCCTTAAAGAGCCAACTCTTAGTTTTACTGATTGTATTATATTTTTTTTTGTTTTATTGATTTCAAGCCTGAGTTTGATTATTTCTTGTTGTCTACTTCTTTTGAGTATGATTTTCCTCTTGTTTTGAAGTTTTTAGATGTGGTGTTAAGTTACTAGAATGAGATATCTCTATTTTTTTAATGTAGGCACTAGTGCTATGTATTTGCTTCTTAAAATAGCCTTTATCATGTCCTTTATGTTTGGATATGTTGTGTGTTTATTTTTATCTAATTCTAGAAAATCTTTAATTTCTGTTTTCATTCAGTAGAGCTGGGCAGTTTCCATGAGTTTGTAAGCTTTATGTTGTTGCATATTTCCAGCTTTAATCTATGGTGGTAAGATAGGATGCAGGGTATTATTTCAATTTTCTTGTATATGCTGAGATTTTTTTTTGTGTGTCTAAGTTTGTGGTTAGTTTTGAAGAAAGGTTTTGTGTGTGTGTGTGTGTGTGTGTGTGTGTGTGTGTGTGTGTGTGTTGTGTGTGTTTTGGTGAAATGTTTTGTAAATGCCTGTTAGGTCCACTTGCTTTATGCTGTCAGTTAGCTCCAGCATTTCTCTGTTTAGTTTTTGTTTGGATGATGAATCTATTGGTGAGAGTGGGGTATTAAGGCCTCCCACCATCAGAGTGTGAGGATCAATATGTGATTTAAGCTGTAGAGTTTCTTTTATGAACTTGGATGTCCTTGTGCTTGGTACGATGTCCTATTAGTGGATTTTAATGTTAATGAGTAGGTATGTCCTTCATTTCTTCTGATTAGTTTTGATTAGATTTGATTAGATATTAAAATGGCTATACTTGCTTATTTCTTATGTCCATTTGCTTGGAATACTTTTTTTTTTTTTTGTAACAATTTGTCCTGACGTGATGTCTACCCTTGATGTTAAAGTATATTTCTTGGATGCAGCAGAAGGATGTATCCTGTTATTGCATCCATTCTGTTAGTCTGCATCTTTCTACTGGTGATTTGAGACAATTGATGCTGAAAGATATCAATGAGCAGTGTTTCTTGAGTTTTGTTATTTTGTGGTTGTGGGGTGTGTATCCTATTTGATCTGCTGACTTGAGATTATTTGGTCCTTTTTTTTTTGTGTGTGTGTGTGTTCAACCTTTTTAGCTTGAAGTTTTTCTTCTAGTGCCTTCTGTAAGGCTATATTTCTGATAGGTTTTGCTTAAATTTGGTTTTATCATGCAATGTCTTATTTTAATCCATCTATTGTGAGTGAAAGTTTAGTTGACTATCGTAGTCTGGGCTGGCATCTGTGGTCTCTTAGGATTTGCAGAGCATCTGTTCAGGCCCTTCTGGCTTTTAGAGACTCTACAGGGAAGTCTGATAGGTCTGTCTTTATATGTTATTTAGTCTTTTTTCCCTTGCAGATTTTAATTTTTTCTTTGTTCTATATGTTTAATGTTTTGGTTATTACGTGCTGAAGGGATTTTGTTTTCTGGTTCAATCTATTTGGTGGTCTGTAAACTTCTTGTACCTTTATAGACATCTCTTCCTTTAGGTTAGAAAATTTTTCTTCTATGATTTTGTTAAAAATATATATTTTTTTGCCTTTGACCTTGTTTTCTTCTCATTCTTTTACTTATAGTATTCTTTTATTGAGTCTTTTTTGTGTGTTTTGTGCCAGAATTTTTTAAAAAAAGATTTAACATTTTCTTTGAGCCATTCATTTCTTCTATTGTGTCTGAGATTCTCTCTTCCATTTTTATACTGTGTTGGTAAAGTGTGCCTCTAAGTATCCTAAATTTTTCATTTCCAGATTTCCCTAAGTTTGGATTTTTTTTTTATTGATTCTATTTCTATATTTCAGTTGTGAACTATTTCATTCATTTCCTTCCACTGTTTGTGTTGTTATAGATTACTCTTTAAGGACCTCTATTAAATACATAAAGGCTATTTTAAGGTCTTTGTCTTGTGCTTCAGCTATGTTCCAATACTCTGGGCCTGCTGTGGTAGGGCTGGTCTTTAGTGGAGACATATTGTCTGGCTGTTATTGGCTGTGATTTTTATGCTGGCATCTAGTCATCGGTTTGGAAAGACTGTGCTTCTAGGTGCTAGTATCTGGTCTTGTCTTTCTTGTGTGGGTGTATTGTCCCTTGGTTTTTGTGCCCTCTCTGGTTCTTAGGAGGGTGCAACGGTTGTGGGTTGCATGATAATAAATTCTTCTGGGATCCTACTAGGTGTGGCCTCTGGAGGTTCCCAGTGAATTGTGTTTCTAGGTACTTGGTACTTATAGTTAGGAATGGGGATGGACTAGAAGGGGGGCTGAGGAGGTCCATAGGTGGGTGGACAGCAGGTGTTCCACAAGATCTGCTTAGTGCCCTGGGAATGGGGGGGGCAGTGAGTGAGGCTAGGCCAAAGCAAGTAGTTTGGACAGAGTTGGGATTGGATATGGAGGAGAGAAGAAAGTGTTGAGATGTGAAGCTTGTGTTCCTGCTTCACTGGACTATTGACTTCTCTGCTTGTTCCCAGGAAATACCTGCTCAAACTGGGAGCTGGGGTCATGGGACGAGTGGAGAGGGAATTTGGAAGAGAAGGTCTGCATGGGGGCATCACAGACGGTGGAATTAGAGAGAAGGGAAGAGAGGGAGGAAGATCCACAGCTGGTCTGCCTGCTTCCCGGATCGGATCGGGTGGCCTGTGTGTTCCCAGGGAGTGTCTGCTGGAGCTGGAGGCTAGGATGGGTGGGGGCTGGGATGGGTGGGGGGAAGGAAGTTTGGAGGGGAAGGGCTATGAGATCCACTGGAGGAGGGGGCAGAGAGGAAGGGAAGGCCACAGCACGTGGCCTGCTATAGAGCTGGGGATGAGGCTGGGGACTGGATTTGGAGGCAAGGAGAGAAAGGAAGATCTGTTCGGCTACCTGCTTCCCTAGCTAGAGTGGCCTGCAGCTTCCCAGGGAGTCTCCCAAGAGACCTTAACTAGCAAGCACTCTTTTTAGAACATTTTAAAATGTTTGCATGAATATTCTCCAGCCCTTCACCTTTTCCCAGCAGTACATCTTTTCCTGTGTGGTAATTGCCAGGTATTGAAAGGCTTCTTGAACGTGTTATGAAACAACACTGTATTGTATGACTATTCTTATCTTGGATTTTCTTTTCTGCAGTGCTTTGAGAAATCTCTTTTTTACCTCCTGTCAAGTCTCTTAAGGGATTTTCGCAGCTAATTTGGGATAATAAGGCATTCTCACTGTATTGCAGCTATTCTTTTTAGGAATAATGTACATATATTTCAGTAGCTTCTATTTAGGTTTGCCTAAACTGAATGAAAATGTTCACACATTTTTTTTTAAAGGAACAAATGCATCCAAATGTTTCCACAGTTCTGTGCACCACCCACCCATCCCTCTAGCACTGGTAGCTCAGCCTAGACCTCTGCACAAAACAGCTCTTCACGGGCCCTTGGCTTTGATGCCTGTGATGAAAATTAAGGGGACGGAGAAGTTGGAGGTCAAAATTCTGTCAAGGAAAATGTAAAGGCCATGATGTAATTGCTTGGTCAGAAGGTCAACTTTTTGAATAAAGTGAAAGAGGCGGCACTGTGTTTGGACAATACTTTTCATGGTCATTTGAAATGAGTATCTGTTAAATGCCAAGAAAATGCCTTGGTCACCCTGAGACCCAAGAAAGCAATTTACAGCATCAATCCTAATTGCCTCTGACTCTTTCTTTCCTTTCTTCTTCTTCTTCCTTTTCTCTCTCCTTTTCTTCTTCCCTTCTTTCCTTCCTTTTTTTTAATTGATCAAATCTTGCTATGTGGCCCAGGCTAATCTCAAACTTAGGACCCTCCTGTCTCAGCCTCCTGCATGCTGGGATTACAGGCATGTGCCACCATGTGCAGCCGAAGCTTTCTCTCAGAAGAAAGCCCACACATCATCACATCCCTTTTCCTTTCTATTTTTCACTTCCCTTGTCCAAGGTATAGCTCCCAGTGTGGAGATTGTTCCATGTTACCCTCCTCTTTTTTAAAAAGGTTTTGCCCCATGTGATAGTTAAATTTGTGTTTCACATTGACTAGACTGTGGTGCTAAGGTTAAATGCTGGCCTAGAACTTGCTGTGAAAGTTCTTTGTACATGGGATTAACAACTGTAACCAGTGGATTTTAAAGTATAAAATCTTGATGATGTGGGTGGCCACATCAAATCAGTTAAAAGTGTTAAGAACAAAACTCTTGGATGCCAGATGAAGATGAAATCTGGTCTTAAGCCTACAGCATCAACTCTGGCCTAAGATTCCAGCCTTGTAGCTGCCCTGTGGATTTCAGATTAGCTGCCCCTGAGACCTAATAATCATGTGAAATGATTTTAAATTAAATCTGTGCCCCTGAGCCCTTGTCTCATGTGTGTGTGTGTGTGTATGTGAGAGGTGTAGGAAAGGAGAGAGAGAGAGAGAGAGAGAGAGAGAGAGAGAGAGAGAGAGAGAGAGAGAGAGAGAAACCTTACTGTGTAGTTGTGTAGTTCAGGCTGGCCTCAGATTTTAAATCATCCTGCCTTACCTCCTGAATACAAAGATGGCAGATGTACCATTGTACCTGACAAACCCTTTTCTGTCCATCCATCCATCCATCCATTTGTCCACCTACAATTTTAATCACATAGATGATTCCTTAACTAAACATTTTCCTGTCATTTAATCCTATGATTTTTAAAACTAAACTTGTATCTATATGTTGGCTGACAGACAACCTGGTCTATTGATAAGTCCGTGATCCATGTATCTTTCTATCTCTATCTCACTACCACTTGCCTGCTTTTCTGGAAAATCAAGGTACATCCATTTCAAATGTCCAGAGACCCAGCCTTATATGCTTTGATAGACAAGTGCTGTCCCTTAGTGTTCATTGTGTGGGTCTCCGCAAGTCACCTTTAAGTCTCTTCCCCAATGTAGGTGCTCAGTGACTCACCCAGGTGGCTCCTCCCACTGGCTCCTCCCTGTGTACTTCCTTCTTGTTCATTCTCAGTGACTCTCAGTAGAGGCCCTGCCACAGGCAAGGAGCTGGATTTCAAGTCTTTCTTAGACTTTTTCTACCCTGTGCAGGTGACTATAAAATATTGGTACACGAGGAAGAGGACTTCCCATCCAGGCAGACATTTGGCTTGGTTAAGTTTCTGATGTGTGAGCGTGTGAGGGTCATATAGGGTCTTACATTATAGTTCAGTTTGAAAACTCAAAGCAATCCTTCTGCCTCAGCCTCTTAAAGCTGGGATTATAGGCACATACTACCATGGCTGGCATTATTACTATTTTTTCTTGTATGTACAGCCAGCCTGAGGCAGTTCATTTAATTAAGTAGTTTTTTTCAGGGTGACAGTTTGAAAAACGTCCTCCAGATGTCTTATTAAATGAAGATATTTTAACAAAACATGAGCTGGCCTACTAGACACAATTTCCTGTAATTTCTCATTCATTTCTTCCTGATATTCTTCTAGTTGCAAGGAAGCAGAATGAGTTTCAACTTGGTTTATGTCCTTAATAAAAGGACTAGGGCCTGGGAGCTGGTGGGAGTTTGGAAGAAGCCTTTTCTAAGTCCCAGCCAACCTCCACCTGTGACTTTAAAGAAATGAATTAAGAATCTAGCTCCTTAGTGTTCCTATCTGTAAAATGTGACAAATAATGTTTACTATACTGTTGGTTGCAATAGACCTCCTTCAAGGTGGAATGGTGATATCCCCTGTAAACTCGAGGGGAGTTGTGAGTTGTGTTGTGTTGTGTTGATGGAGGCAGGCCAGGGCAAAGAAGCTATGGAGAGCAGATGGGGAAGGCAAGGCCAGGGACACTAGGACAATGAGCTTTGTCGTGTCCCTCTAAGGAGCATGTCTTAGATGGTCCCTGGTAATGTGTCAGTCAGTAACCCACTGCATATAGGGTGGTGACTATGTAAGAGAACTGATAATCCTCATTATTTAGTGACTCTGCAGCTGCTGTCACATCACAGAATGGTACATTACTGACCTGTGTGTGGCAATGCTAGTGTGAACACACCTTCTGTGCTGTGGCTGTGTAAAAGTACAACACGTGGAATCACATGCATGCATGCATACTGTCTGATAATGGGAATAAGTCACTATGGAACACACATATATATATTTCTTTACTTTGCTTCTATCTCTGTTTCAGAGTGAATGCCCACTCAGAGAAAGTTTACTGCTTACTCTGTGATACCAAACACCTCTGAAGGCATACTTACTTCTCTTGACTACATTGAGGGCCATGTGGAGTCACTGAATGTGACCTGCTACATTGTTCTCCCAGTCACTGCAGAACCACCCAACACACCAGTCTCAAGAGCATACCCCATTCTCAAGTAACTTATGACTGCACCCCATTTTTTTAAGTTGGATAGGAACCTCAGAGCATTCTATCTAAAAGGAAAAAGATTCTTAGGCAATTGAAACTCTGTATCTTGGATGCAAATCTTTCAAGGGCATTCTCAAGTGAAAACATTCTGTGACCTTAAATTTAAAAGTGGAACCAGCAATGCGTTCAGTATAGCTTTCTATACATTGTCTGGGATGCTCAGAGGATGCTATGGATGGATAGAGTATAAATTGTTGATGATTGGCTTTCTAGGGATGGTATTTCCCACATCCAGTACCCATACCCTACCTGGGAATAAGCTTAAGCTCTTTGAAGCCTACCTTGAAGGTGATGGCAGACTTCCACAAAAGATGCCTGGAAAAGAGTTCTGGAATTTCTTTGGAGAAAGTGAAGTTGAGTTTTGCTTACCTGAATGCCCTGGAAACCAGGGACTTAAGCTCTTAGCTAAATCTGGCCTTTGGCTTAGGGGATTTGTTTATCCCATGTAAAATGTTGACCTCTATCCCAAGGAACAAAGACTTTGAAAGACTCCTTGGACATTAAAATAGCTTTACAAAATAGCATTTTGGTGCTTTAAAGTATAAACTAACCAGAAACACATGATTTCACTTTTCCATAAATCACAGAGGATTTTTGCCTAAGAGAAAAATGCATGGCAAAACACATCATGAATAAACAGCGTAGAGTGGTGATGTGGTTGTAAAAGCAGGCCAAGGGTTAGGGAAGGTGAGGAATTGGCATCCTGGTAGAGCAGGAACCTAGGACAGTCAACCCACATCTGGTGCAAGGCGGGCCAGCACGGACCCTTGCTTTCTCTGCCCCTCATGTAAGCCATCTAAATATGATCTTTAGCTTGGACTACTAGATCAAGTTATAAAAATTCCCAAGTATAGAATTTATTAATAAAATGTACATTACTAATCTTCAGATAGCCTGGCCTCTCCCTTAGCATCAATTGTTCCTTGTCATCTGCTCTAGTGGGTTTATAAGAAAAATTGTTAATCAGTGCAAGTGGGCAGACTTCCACAATGGAATGTGTTGGGGAACACTGAAGGATTTAAAAATATTCTCGACAAGATATTCTTGGCATTGTAATTTGCATTGTACATGAGCTACTTTTTTTTTTCTCCTTGAGATGTTTATTAATGAAATGTTGAAAGACTGTGAATTAGTTGAGGCCAGTTAAGCTTGGCTTTATGTTCTGAATAAATTTTCTATTACATTTCTTTCTTTCTCTGCATATGCATATTTGTGGGCATGCGTGTGCCTTAGCACACATTGGAGGTCAGTGGGCAGCTTTTGGGTGCTGGTTCTCTGCTTTCACCACGTGAGGCCCGGGGATAGAACTTGGATTGGCTGGTTTTGTGGCAAGTGCCTTTGCCCACTGTACCATCTTACTGGCCCCTTGCTATCTATACAGACTTGATTGCCTTTAGGTTGTGAGATTCACTGGAAATTTCCTAGACTCTTTGATTCCTGGACCAATTATTTTTTTCCAAAGGCTTAAAGAAAGGACTGAGAGGGTGACTATTGTTGCCTCTTTTGTGTGGTGGCAGTAGAGTAAGGCAAATATTAGCACTGGTAGCATGTAAGCATGCTAGTGAACATTACTGTAAACAGATATCACACACAGGCCATTTAGGAGACAGGTTAATTTGGCCTATAGCTCTAGAAGCTTGAGCATAGGGTTGAGCAGTCCCAGTGACATGGTATATGCTATGGACAGGAGGACACTTGAGCCAGGAGGCAGAGATACCAAGAGAACAATGTCTCAATTGAAGATGTGATCCTAATGATCAACAGACTTCCCACAGGCCTAGCCTCAGACTGGTTCATAGTATCTATCTAGGTGTACAAGCCTGGACACTGGACCTAGGAACTCATAGATGTCACTCAAACCACAACAATAAGAAACATCAGAATGGATGAAAAAGTAGATAGATGATGAGAACTTGGGCAAAGGTTGCTAAAGTTTTGATGCAGAGATTAAGTGTCATGAAGGTTTCTGGTTCTGATATAGCAGCTTTCTGTTATTACACAGATGGTTCTGGGGTTCAAAGGACTTTCCAGAAATTCTAATCTCCGGAGGAAGCTATCCCAGTGGTTTGTCCCATGTACCTTCACTTCTGGCAGGTGTAACAGTATGCTCAAAGTTGGGCATAGTTCTGTGTGCATTAGAATGGAGGAGTCTCCTATTGGGGTGTGTCAACTGGGACAATGGATGACGGCCTTCCTGGAGATGACACAGCAGGGCACTGCTAACTCTTGTTGGTGACAATTGCTAGACAGGGTCCAGAAGCTTGTCCACAGGTTCTAATCCCTGTCACTGCTCTCACCCACATGGAGACTCACCTTAATGGCTTGGGTAACTGAAGACAAAGTGGGGGCACATGGTTCTGAGGAACAGCTTGCTGCCTGTGTCTGCTGTCTGGGTAGGAAGGCTTCTTGAGGGGGACCGTCTTTTATTAACCTTAAAAAAAATGTGACTTTTTATTTTTTTAAAACTTATTTATTTATTTTTCTTTTAGATATGTGTGCTGGGTCCCGAAGGGTAACTTTTTTCATTTTAAAAATGTGGTTGCATTGAATGAGAAAAAAATGATTTGAAAGGAGCTCTTGTCACTACGTAAATTATTTTTCAAGTCTGCATGGAGACCTGGGCCTTGTGTTCTGGTTCCAATAAGCCCTGCTGGAGGTGGCACGCAGAACAGCTGTGGCCAGCAAGCCCAGATTTTATTTATTTTCCTGTGCTGCTTTCATACTCTCTTAGACTGTGACCAATCTTTTGACCTCATATTTTAGAGTCTCTCAGTGCCCTGAAGAGAACAACATTGTGGAGTGTACATTTCCTTCTTCTGCCAGCCTAGTTTCCAGGAAGGAGTCATGTCAGCATGCCTGGACTGCTAGGGCATTTATATACTTACACTACTCTGTCAGTGGAGAGGATGCTGAGTGTCTCCTCTGTCAGGGAGATGCCCTCAGTGCTAGTCTCTGGTTGCAGAGGTTCAGAGAGTCCCTTCCTCGGTCCTTCCTGCTAAGTCATCTTCCTTACTTCCATGGTCAAGGTGTACCGAGGACATCTGCCTTGAAGAATTGTGAATGATGTAATCCATCGAGTATAAATCCAAACAGTGTGCTGAGAGCAGGAATTGGCACACTGGACAGCAGGACTGGAGGCTCAACAGAGCAGTGGGAGGTGGATGCTGGTCTTCTAGTGAGAGCTGTTCTGGCTGTGGGCATGGAGGAAAGGGTAGGGCGCGAAAAGAGGCTGCCTCAGGAACCAGTGTTTTGAGGATGTTGTGATTGGGGAAGAGTGAGGTACCGAGGACAGGGCCTCTGTGCCTGGAGGGACCAGAATGGGCTGATGGGCTAGCAAAAGCAGCAATTAACCAGTGTCCGTCGAGGGACTAACAGACAGGGAAATCATGGCCCACAGTGTTAGTCAGATTTTGACCCTATGACTGATACCTCAGAAAAGCAATTTAAAGAAGAGAGAAGGTTTGTTTTAGCTCATGGTTTTAAAGGTTTTAGTCTGTGGTCATGTGGGTCATGCTAAGACAGAACATCATGGGGGAAGGGAATAGGTGGGGCAGAGCTAGCTACTCATCTCCTGGCACAGGAAGCAGGTAGTGGTCTGTTACTGGGCTGCCTCCCTCTCTCCATTTTATTCCATCCAGAGCCAACACCCATTAGATTGTCTGTCTACATTCAAGGTGGTATTCCTTTTTTGTTTCATCGTCTCCAGAAACACCCCACAAGACATGCTTTACAGATCTTTTTCATCTGTACAAGTTGGTAATAGTGCAGGATCAGCCACTTGTACATATGAACACAAGGAAGTATTACTTCGCCATTAAAACCATTAAATTCAGTAATTTTTGACAATATGGATGGAAATGGAGGACACTATGTCAGTGAGTCTGACACAGAAAGACAAATAGCATGATCTACATGTTGATCTCATAATGTTGAGAGTACCTTAATTGTTCCCTGAGAGTGCATGAGGGTTGAGATCCTCAATATTTCAATATTAGTGTATGAGGGAGACAGTAAGTTATGATGTGCTCTGACACACCAGGGTGAATATAACTAATGATAATCCACTGAATATCTCAAAATGAAAATGAAGACTTTGAATATATTAATCAAAAAGAAATGATAAAATGAAAAGGTGATAGATATGTCTCTTTCCCTAAGGTAATCAATAGTCGATATAAGCATCTCTCTGGAATAAGAGAGAGGAGAGGGGGTGGGCAGAGAGAGAGAGAGTGGGGAGAAAGAGAGAGAAGAGCAGAAGGAGAGAGAGAGAGAGGAGAGAGAGGGAGAGAGGAGTGGGAAGTAAAGGGAAGGAATAGTGTGTACCTGACCCAGCAGGGCCTGTGTGCTGGGTACCTTGACAGCTCATTAGGTTGTGGTGACGCCCCTCACCATAAACTTACTTTTGTTGCTACTTCATAACTGTAATTTTAGTGCTGTCATAAATTGTAAATATCTCTGTTTTCTGATGATCTTCGGCAACCCCTGTGAGAGGAACATTTAAACTCAAAGTGGTCAGAACCCACAGGTCAAGAACTACTGTGTTAGAAGATCAGTTCTTGTAAGCAGCACTGTTCAGTGTAGGCCTGCAATCACACGACCTATTCAGGAAGTTTAGTCAGTCGTGCATGGGAGAATTAGCCTCTGAAGACAATTTGATTCAGGAAATTGGGAGATCGCAGGACTTTGAAAAGAGAATCTCAGTTCAGCTCCCTGTACTTTACATTAGCATCCCGGTGTGGCACTTTCAAGGGAAGAATTCGTACCTTGCAGTGAATTGAGGGACAACTGCTGACCAGGTGGGAAGTCATAGATTCTCCATCTCCTTTTTAATCCTGTTTATTTCATATCCCAAACTCCCAGCCAAACACCAAAACCTTACAAATTTCTGGGACAGAAAATTACTCATCACAGAAAAAGAAGTCCATGGATACATAATTCTATCTATTTATCTGTCTGTCTGTCTGTCTGTCTGTTGTCTATCATCTATCTTTTATCTATTTATCATCTATCCATATCTACTTATTATCTATCAATCTACCTCTCTACCTATATCTATATATCTAGCATCTATTATCTATCTACCTACCTCCCTGTCGGTTTGTCTATCCATCCCCTATCATCTATCTCTTCCATCTACTTTTCTTCCTATCAGCTGTCTGTCTATCTATCATCTATCTACGTACTAGTTATTTCCTCTTATTGCTGTAACTAATACCTGACAAAAGGCAATGTAAAGGGCGAAGGGTTTGTTTTGGGCTTATGATCTGAGGGAATAGCCCATCATGGTGAAGCTGTGATGGTATGGGTCTGAGATTTCTTGTTCCTATGTTCATGGTCTGGGAAGTTAGAAAAGAGGAGCATTTGTGTTCAGCTGGCTTCTTTTATTTTCTTTTTATTCCAGCCAGAAGCACAGGCATGGGTAATTCCATCCACATTCAGGGCATGTTTCCCTCCTCAGTTTATTCTCTTTTAAACACCCAGACAGACACACACCAAAGTGTGCCTCATGAACACCCAGTCAGAATTAACCATCACTGTCTCTATATTTTCTCTCTTTCACTCCCCTATGGACTTAGTACTGTTCTGTCTTGTGTCTACTCATTTACCTATTATAAAACAGGAACCAACGAGTGATCTGGGACAGAAAACTCTGATATAGTTCCCAGGAAGCTGACAAAACTGTCTTCTGGAAAGGCAATGGCTGCAAGGCTCATATCCCATGTCCTCCCAGTTAGTTTGCTGCCATTTAGATTTGGTCTCTGCTGGGCTTGCTGGGAAGTGAGCGAAGAGGATTCCTCACAGCCACTACCATCTTGTTTAAAGTTACATTCTGTGGGGCATATTAGGTTTTTAAAGTATATACAAGTGGAGTCAATAAAAAACAATAAGAATTTCATTTTCCAATTAAATTTGATTATATTTAAAACATATAGCATGGAGGAATAGATAAAACATGTGTCATATAGTTTATTAAGAGACATAAAATTAGAAAGACATTCAAAGTGCCCAGCAGCAGCCATCTCACCCATTTTATCTGGGGGTTATTGTCCTTGGGTAGGTGTATGTTCTTTGCATCTTGTTTAATTTACATTGTGTTCAACACATGTTAGCATCCTCTTTGCCCTTCTACTACGTACACATGTACTTAATGGATATAATATGTGGTATTGTTCTGACTTTTTAAATACTCACAAAAATGGGAAACTACTCCACTTTTTATGTTTTTGTCCCATTCTCTCATGTGTTTGAGACCCAGCCACACACAGACACAGGCCCCTCATTTCCATATTCTTTATTTTTGCCACAATATGCACATGTCGGGATTCATCTACTTCCAATTGCTTTCCAGTGTTCAAAGGAATCTTTGCCCTATTACAATGCTGCACGGAGATATCTTACCCATACCTGTCTATCCTGTATGATTAGAATTTGCTTAGGGTTCCACTTAGGAGTGCAGTTATTGGATCTCAGGTAGTATCAGCTTACTTGGATAGATGCTGCCACACTGCCCCCAGTGCAATTGTACTAACTGATGTTCTTGCTGTCTCCACACACAGGGGGCAGCCCCTGCTTCACATTCGAGGATTTGTTTGGTATTTCCAGATCTGTTTGTTTATGTTACTAGTAACCCTTCCCCAATACACAACTTAGTTATCCCTCTCTGTTGTCTATTGCTAACCTATAATGACTTTACAATTTTATTTATTCTATTATTTATTTTTATGTGTATGAGTGCTTTTGCTTGCATGTCTGTGAACCATGCACAAGCCTGGTGCCCTTGGAGGTCAGGAGAAGGCACCAGAAATTACAGTTTTGAGCCACCATGTTGGTGCTGGAAACTGAACCCACATCATCTGAAAGAGTGCTCACTACCAGGCTCTCTCTCAAGCCTACTGATTTTGGTTTTCTTTATTGATATTTTCTTATTTATTTATAAGAGATTTACAAGACAAAATTATATATTCTGGATATAAAGCCTTTCTTGGCATTTGCTTTGTTTTGTGTTGTGTTTGTATTTTCTCATAGTGTCGTATTTCCAATGCGTTTTAGAGAAGGAATGCTCCTGGCCTGTCTGGAAGTTTGAGGATTTGCTCCTATTTGCTTCTGATTTGTTATTTGACCTTGGATAGGTCATTGGACTTTCTTAGGAGTTAGCATCTTTAATGTTCAAGTAAGACAATTTGATCCCCAGACTGTAGTCTTGTCTATATTGACAATGCTAGCCAAGCGAGGGGGGTGGGGGTGGGGAGAGAGAGAGAGAGAGAGAGAGAGAGAGAGAGAGATTATTCAAATTAGGGAAAGCTCTTGTATTGGTTACCACCTTGTTGCAGTGACCAAAACCCCAACAAACACAGTTTAAGAAAGGCAGGACTTATATTGGCTCAGGGTTTTGAGGGACTGGGAATTATACAGACCCCCTGGTAGGTTGACTGGCGTCTTTCTTGCCCTCCTGACCTGAGATAAAGCCTGGCAGCTTAAAACAAAGGCCTCCCCCCCACATCAGCAGGACTCCTGCTGATGGCTGCTGTCTCAACAAGTTCAAGGCTGGATCAGGACACTTTGGCCAATCAGCCATCCTGTCTTTCTTCAAACCAACCCTAAATCAGAGGGAAAAGACCCTTTGAGACTTTAAAAAGCCCAGCTCCTGAAAAGCTACTGGAGCTTTCAGTTCTCCGAGCCCCCCCCCAACTTTCTCTCTGTGTCTCACTGTGTGACTCCTCACCCCAATGAGTGTCCTTTAACAGCTGATGCTGTCTGTACCCGATTGTGTTGTTCAAGACATCTCTGCTGTTGCCTGTCATGCCTGAGACTTTTCCTGCCTTTTAATTCTTTAACTGGTGGAGAAAATGATCCTGATTAAGACACTTAGATATAAGACCTTGAGAGAGGATACAGTCCTTCCCAGTCCTTCCCAGCAGGGAGGATGGCTGCACTGGTGAGAGGCACTGGTCACATGGTGTCTGCAGGAGGCTGAGAGATGAAGGCCAGTGTTCAGCTTGCTTTCTTCTTTTATTTATTTCAGGACTCCAGACCCTGAATGGTTCCTCTCACCCTGTGAGTGGATGTTCCCGCTGTGGAAACACCCTCACAGTCAGACTCACAGAGTATATCTCTTGGAGATTCAAAATCCAATCAGGTTGACAATAGAGATAAATTATCACAAGTGTAAATGCTAGAATAATTGAACTTTTAGTGCTTGAGGAATATGAATACCTGTTATTGCATGAATAACATTGGCTAACATTTGAATAACATTTACAGTCTTAACAATCACCTCCACGTACATGATTTATTTTATGTTTGACCTTTATGTTCTAAAAAGTACTTGTTTTAGTAATGAAATGTGTGGTTATATTTCAAGTTCTTCAAGGACAAAAGTCTGTTCCCTAGAGAATGTTCTATGCCTCCTATCCTTGATGTTCTATGCCTCCGATCCTTGATGTTCATGGAGAACTCTCAAGATGGACAGTTTGTTGAATGACTGAAAGATTGGGCATGAACCCATTATTCCATAGCTTGTGTTTGTCTATCTGAGGTTGTACTTAAAAATGTCTCACATTCTTAATAATGTTCTTTCTCAGATGCTTAAATCCTCTCAAGTATGTTTATTGTATTAATAAAATAATAGCTTTGGCTTCTTTTGAATGGTCCTGAAGTTTGGAGTTTAAGCAGTGGAATGTGAATTGGTGGATTTCTGTTGTGCTTTCAAGCCTGACTTATGTTTTCTTTCACATTTCCTAGAAAGCACAAATGTGATCATGATCAACAAAGTGACTGACTCTTTCCTTCCCATGGTCTCCCTCAAAGCAGTGTCTTCTTTTTTTCTTTATCTTTTTAGTTTTTCAAGACAGGATTTTTCTGAGTATCCCTGGCTGTCCTGGAAGTCACTTTGTAGACCAATTTGGCCTTGAACTCTGAGATCTGCCTGCTAGTGCCTCTCAAGTGCTGAGGTTAAAGGTGTGGGTCACCTCTCCCAGGCACATTCTAGTATCTTAATGGAATTATCCTTTCTAGCAACTGCTATGCTAGTTGGCTCCATTTAGGAAAACGAGTTTACTCCTTGATCTATGCTCACTGTATTGGAAAGGGAGTTAAACATCACCTTCATTTATGTAGCTGCCCAAATAAGGTTTTTTAGCATCTTCTCAGGACCCAGCTCAGCTTCGCCGTACTAGTTTCCCGTTCCCTTGTACTGGAACAGTGGCTGACTCTTCTATAGGGTGTCTCTCTGTGAAATCTATTGTTCTTTCACTAAGCTTTGGGGATGGCATCCATTCCTAAGTTACCCTTTGCTGGTGCAGCTGCTTTCTGCCACCCTGTCCTGACCTGCTTTGTCCATGGAAGCTCTGCCTGAGCTGGGAAACAGCAACCAATTCAGAAGCCCAATGTTATCCCGTCCGTGCACAGCACACTGGGGCTCAACACTTGGGAGAGGTACTTTTCCACTGCCATGAGGAAAGAGTGCTTACTTATGCTTCCCCAGAAAGAATGGAAAGAGACTGTTTTCTCTTTCTTTCTTCCAGATTCTCTTTCCCTTGATGGGTTTTCATCAGAGATCACTAATGTCACAGAGGAAGGATGCTGGTATCAGGAGAGGAGCCACAGGGTTGCCTTTTCTCTGGTGTTCTTATTGAGTTCACTCGCATCAAGTTTTGGTCTGAAGGTTGACGTGCAGTGTCACTGAAGGAACTATGGCATACTGAACTCTGATGCCCACTAAAGATGCAGAGATGTTGACATCACTCAGAGATGAAGTCATAAGAGCAGTAGGAAATAGGGTTGGGATGGTGGATCCGAGTGGGCGGGAGGGACTCTTTTGTTTAGTCTCCTAGGCTAGAACAGGACAGGATTGGGGAGGAGCCACTTGGAAAGGAGCCCTGGGACTTCAGCAGCTTTCTTACCTTCTAGGGCTCACAGAGAACGAGACAGGGTTAATCCACTTGGTTCTTTAGGGAGTCCTGACTCAAGTCAGACCAGCCATGGCTCCCACTTCTTTTGCAAGGATGAGAACATTTGAGCAATGGTTCTTTTCTCTCCCCTCTTTTTTGCACTGTTCTCTAGCCACTTCACCTTAGCAAGGAAGCCTGTAGAACCATAGGTCTATAGACTGGAAGAAGAATATGCTACTTCAGGTTAAAATGCATTTCCAAGGCCCAATCATAGCATTATATACTTGTCAGAAAGCCATTTGCTTAGAAAATGGGACTTCCTATGAAGATGTAATTATAATGGAATACTTCATATAAGTTAGAAGCAACAACTCTAGGTTGAAAGGGTCATGACTAGGGCTTTTTATGCTTGCAATGTTCTGACTAAGACATCTCCCCAGCCCCAAGATTTACAGAAGTGAGTAGTAAGTAACCTGAGGTTTAGGGGAATCCTGTCCTTTGCAGCAATATGGATAAATTTGGAGACACTATATCAAATAAAACAAATAAGACACAGAAAGAAAATGGACCTGTGTTCTGAATTATGTATAGATTCTAAAGCAGGCAGTCATAGAACAGGAAGAATGATAGCTGCCAGCAGATGAGGGGGTGACTTGGGAAAGACAGTCAAAGAACACACATTTTAAATGGGCTGAAGAAGTTCATATAATCTAGTGATTGTAGTTAATAATAACGTATTATGCATGTGAAAATTGCTAAAGTAGCTTTTAAATGTTTTCTTCTAAAAAAAAAAGATGTAAGGTAATTTATGTGTTAATTAGTCCGGTTCAGCCACCCCATAAAGGATTATGTAGTATAGCAGAAATATATTTTTAGATTTGCTAAATTGAAAATAAAAGAAGAAAAGTTTGTAACATGAGGTTTCTGGCCGGACTAGCCCCAAGGTCCGAATCTGCCTGCCACTGCTTATCTGGACCAGCAATCCCAAAGTCCCAAAGAAACACACAGATGCTTATATTAATTTCATGCTGTTTGGTCTATGATTCAAGCATATTGCTAGTTAGCTCTTTCATCTTAATTCAGCCCATTTCCACTAATCTGTCCTGCCACGTGGCCCGTGGCTCACCTGTATTCTTTTACATGTTGATTCTTAGGTGGCTTGATGGTGTCTCTTCTGACTTCTTCACCCTCCTTCTCCTACCTATGCTCCAATTTCCTGCCTACTTCTACGGTGCCTGCTATGACCAAAACAGTCCCTTTATTTCACAGTATACAGAAAGACATTCCCATATCAGAAGTTAGTTTTCAGGTGAGGTAAGATCTGGAGAAAACCAGATACTCCAAGTGATAAGGTTGTATAAATGAGAGGTGGACATCTGTGGAGGAGCAGAAGATAGGGAGATGCGGATGACCGGGTGATGAAAAGTCAGGAAGAGGAGGGAGGAAGAAGCTGGATTTTCTCGAGATGCTATGAAGAAGGGAACAAGAACACTACTGTCAGACATGTGAATGGGAATAGCTGGCTGCCATGTGTATTTGATCAGTGAAGTTTGCACGGGGGGCGGGGGGGGAGCATTGGCTTATCCCTTCTGGCCTCAGCCCACTGTCTGTGAACAGGTAACATGAATAATATCTAAGCAAAGGCTTGCTCTGCGATGGGTTGATGCATCCTGAGTACATAGGACAATGTATGAATGACAGTGTCAAATCCTCAGTAAAGGTGAGGCCTGATATCCTGGGAAGACTGGCTTGGAGGTGCTACGGGTTGATGTAGCATGTACCCCAAGAGGCTGATGTGTTTAATTGGAAGGATCCAGTCATGAGGGTTGTGGCATGATAGATGGATAATTCCAGTGATGAGTTTGTATTTGAATGGACCACTGAGATGTAGTAGAAACTGGAAAGTGCGGCCTAGTTGGAGAAAGTGGATTGCTAGTGACACACTCTCGAAAGATGGATCTTATCCTTCATCTCTCCCTGTCTCCTGGCTTCCAAAAGGTGAGCAGCCTTCTCCTCCACACATGCCCACTGTCATCATGCTGCCTCATTGCAGGTAGGTCCAGAAACATGGAGCTAGCTGACCCTGGACTGACACCTCTGAAACCATGAACCCAGAAAAAAACATTTCTTCCTTAAATTGATTTTCTTAGATATTTGTTACAATGGTGAAAAACTAACCAAGCAAAGTGCCAGTTGTCAGGAGTTTAGAATCTGCAGGAAGCAGAGCTTGGCCTGGGGATATTTCATAGCATCTGCTTAAATGTCCACAGTATAAATCTCCTTTCTTCTTTGTTTGCTTTAAAGGCAGTTCAGCTCTTGATCTCATTCCAACTAATGATGCAGGGGCTGGCAAGATGGTTCAGTGGGTAAAGGTGCTGGTGCTGATCTGACAGCTTGAATTTGATCCTTGGAACCCGCATAATGGAAGGAGAGAGAATCTATCCCTGAGAGCTGTCCTCTGATCTCTGTGGTCTATGTGCCCTCCCCATGTGCTAACTGGTTTCTGCCAACTTGACACAAGCTAGAGGTAGGTATCCTAGAAGAGTGAATCTCAACCGAGAAAATGCTTCCCTAAGATTAGCCTGTAGGCAAGTGTGTGGGGCATCTTATTAGTTAACAATTGGTGTGGGTGGTCCGTCCTTGAGCAGGTGGTCCTGAAATATATAAGAGAGTAAACTGAGTGAGTCAAAGGGAAAAACCAGTAAGCAGTGTTCCTCCATGGCCTCTGCTTCTCTTCCTGCCTCCAGGTTCCTGCCCTGAGTTCCTCTGACCTCCCCCAGTGACAGACTATAATTTCTGAGTGTGACTCTCGAGTCACACTGTATCACTGAGGGAAGCCAGGGCAGGAACTCAAGGCAGGAACCTGGATGCAGACACTGAAGCAGAGCCCACGGAGGACTGCTGCTTACTGACCTGCTCACATTGCTTTCTTATATACACCCACGCACATCAATCATTAATCAAGAAAATAACCTGTAGACATGACACGGAAACTTTGATAGAGGCATTTTTTAAATTGAAGTTCCTCTTTTCAGCTAAATCTATCTTGTGTCAAGTTGATAAAATGAACCAGAACAACTGACCCCTTGCTGCTTGACACACATCACTTAATAAATCACTATTAAACTGTAACCTTTCCTTTGCTGTTTATCCCCAGATCGTGTATTAATATCATAATCACAATCTAAAGCATAAATAACTTTACCAATCCTACAGTCTTTAAAAAAATTAAAGTGTTTTAAAAGTTCAGTCTCTTAAAACCATTCAAAACCCCCAAGTTCAGCCTCTCAACTACTCCAAGAGGGAAGAGTTAGGGCATAGTCACATAATCACATCAAAGAAAAATAAATTTAACAGTGTTAAAAGTTCAGTGCTTAATATCTGGTACCCACATTCGCGAATGGCCTCTTCCGGGCTTTCTTGAAGACATGTGTTCTGGAGCTAAATTTTACTGTGACTGAAGATGCACCTTTATCAATAGCCTCTCCCAGACTCTCTTCAGAGACTCTAGCTCTGACACAGAATGCAAGTCTCAGTCATTCTTCATGACTCCTTCATGCCATCAAAAGCAGCACCACCTGGAAGACTAAGACATGACTAAGTCTGCCTGCTAGCATGAGGCATAGCTTTGGCCACCTCCTGACCACAGCTTTTGTGTTCTGACCCTGAGGAAACACTTCTCAGAAGACTTGTCAGCAATGATGCTGGCCTCTTGTTAATCTTAGCTGATTTTTCAGTCGCTGCTGATCAACCCTGATTGTCTCAGCAAAGCAAAAGCTTCTCTTTCATAGTTCTGGTTATTTGTTAATCACAGTCGATTTGATTCTTCAGGCCCAGTTAACAAGAACGTCAGATTCAAAATATAGGACGGCCCTGATAGAGCCTTTGAAAGACTCCCATGAAACTTCACAGACAGGCCTCCATCGTGTGCATTGCTTTCAACATTCTGATCTCCCAACAACAGTGCACCAAGCTCTGAACACCTGGCGGCTTTTCTAAAGATACGATCAAATGCCACCACGATTCACAAAACATACACAGTCAAGTCTGTCTAGCAACACTCTACTACCTGGGACCAATTTCTGTCTTAGGGTTTATTGTCCACAAACCATTTCCTCAAATGAGGTTCCTCTTCCCAGATAACTTCAGTCCCTATCAAGTTGACAATAAAAACCAACCAGGACAGACATACCACCCTCCCCACAAATAAATACATGTAAAACGTTAAGCAAACACTGAGGAAAATGATCCAGACAGTATTTTCAAGGGAGCATCTTGCTTGGAGCAATGACCCCACGCCTGTCAGTGTCCTTATTTATTTACTTTTTGTCAGCTACCGTGTCATTGTGCCTTTCTACAGTCAATACTCCTTCCTAGTTTTATTTTCTGCCTTGTGGTAGACACAAAGAAGTATAATGTATGGCTCTTGCTTGCAGAGAACTTTCCAGATGCTCCTATTAAAATGTGGCTTTTCCAAGTCCGTGTTTAGAAGCTTTTGTTACAGTGGAATGAGCAAAGGTAAAAATAGCTCCAGCAGGAATTTCAGAGGGGCCTCGAATTGTTCTTGGTTCATTTTTTCTTCTTAGGTTGTGAATATCTTTTGCTTCCATAAAGAGACAAAGAAAAGTAAATTCTCCGCAGTGGCGAATTCTCTTTATGCCTGGTGGTACATTATTGCTTCTATAGAATTAGCTTAGGGAAGTGGGAGAGCCTGTTTTCATAGACTCTTTTTTGTGGTTATTGACTCTCTTGCTGTACATTCCAATGTCAGCGAGGTGAGTGAGCATGTAGGAAGGGGTGCACATACACCCACGGTGGGTCCTCTCAGGTCCATGCCTGGCCCCAACATTAAATACCAGTCACAGGTCCTGCCAACCTGGCTTTTCCTTGTCAATTTTCTCAAAAGTGAAAAGGATTTAGGGTCTTTACAGAGCTGTGTCTGTGACTCCCAGCAAGCCTGTGGACAAAGCTCCTGTGTATTTGTTGATGTGGCTTTGATGAATGATATGTTCTGTGTAACCCCGAGTAGTGGCACCCCACCATGATAAACTGGAGTGCCCCGGCAACAGCACTGCCTACCATTAAAAAGATTATCAGTCTGCATCTCCTGAAGACATTTCTCACTTTGTTTATTCTGTGACCTTGCTCTAGGATAATAAATTGTAAGGCATCAGCTCAGTCTGAACAGACAAAATGGTGGAGGGGATCTTTCCTGAAAATGGTGAGGGTTTATGCCCAGTGAAAAAGAGAAGCAGAGATGGTAGGCCCATCTGTAATTGCTTGGGCCTCACTTTGTGGGAATCATAAAATACAGTCTGTGCAGACAAATGCTCCACCTGTCTGTTTCTCCTGTGAGCAATTAGTGTGTCATGTCCATGCTGGTTTACATGGAGCTGTGCACTCTTTAGGGCATATGCAGAGAATCATGGGCAATTGAATTCCAGTGGCTTTGAGGGGGGATGTAATCACTCTTGCTTTGGACTATCCTCGGGTATATTATTTTTAGGGGAACTTCTGCCATCTTGATAGACTAGGAGGCAGTGTACCACTGAGGCTAGTGGGCTCCAGTCATCCTCACTTTATGTTTTTATAACTATCAGTTTCCTGTCAGAGCTATAATTTACTAAATGCCTGCTACTTGCCGGGTCCTTAGCCTTTTCAGCTGATTCCCATCTAAGTCCTGAGAGATATGAATGGAAGCCAACAATGGGTGAGGGTTATGGTAGTGAGAACTTTGGATTATCTCACTTGATGGCTGAAATAACTATAAGAAGTGACTGTTATACCATTATGAGACCATATTACCATATTAAAAATTAAAGTTATGTGATTGCATTAGTGCCTTTTGAGTTTGTCTGTACCACATGTGTGCAGGTACCCACAAGGGCCAGAAGAGGGCATTAGATTCCCCAATCTCTCTGAGCCTTGGTCTATCTTAGACCAACTGAGGCTCAAGAAAGTCTGAACCACTTGATCAAAGCTGCATCACTGCTAGAAGATAAAGCTTTGCACTCACCTTTGAGGGCCCCAAGGCAGAGCCATGCATAAATTCTTCTCTGGTTCATTTTCAGTTTCCCAATGGAGAGAAGATGATAGGCTGTATCAGCCTTTATAGCGAGTCCCAAACCAATAGAAGAATTTTAGCACTTTTAACACATCCTCATTTACTTCATTGTAAGTTTATTAACAGTTTTGTGCCAATTGATTCTTCATTCTAACTTTATAACAATGTGATTATTTTTGTCCATACAACTTATTAAAAAGATAATTATCTCAACTAGGCTAAGAAATGCATGTGATTAAAGGAGATGACATATTATCAAAGAAATTTACAGGTCTCATCTATAGAGTTTATGGTTTAGATTGTAAAAATTAATCAATTATGTTTTTTGTGGTACTGGGGATTGAATCTAGGGCCTTATATATATTTATGTATTATCAACAAAGGTTCTGAGGCAGGGTTGGGGTAGAACTCAGTGGTAGGATGCTTGCTCAATGTGTACAAGACCCTGGGTAAATTTCTAGCATTACACACACACACACACACACACACACACACACACACACACACACACACACACTCACTCAGGGTAGTGTCAGGTTTAGTCATATGCAACATATAAAACCAACCTAAACATACTGGACATTGCCTTCTCTTTTCCTACAGTACATTAGTTGGTAGGCATTTCCACATGTAGTTAGATCTCTCCTCTCCCAGTATCTGTAATGGAATACTCCTAGACTGGACACATTGTAAGCAAAAGAAGTTTATTTGGCTTATGGTTCTGGAGATTAGGTGTCTAGGATAGAAGGTCTGTGTCTGCTAAGAACCTTTCTGCTGCAAGATCCCTGACTGGGTGTGTTATCTGGGGAGAAAGTAAACAGGAGAGCAGGGGTTGGGAGCCAGCTGAAACAACCCATCATTCCCAGATAACTCCTCCAAGAGTGGAGCCCTCAGGATCCCATCACATCTGAGTTCTCACCTCTCACTCCGGTTATAAGGTTACAAGGCAATTTCATCTCAGCATGAGCTTTGGGGCCTCAGCATCCAGGAGGTAATCCCAATTCCATCTCAGCATGAGCTTTGGGGCCTCAGCATCCAGGAGGTAATCCCAATTCCATCTCAGCATGAGCTTTGGGGCCTCAGCATCCAGGAGGTAATCCCAATTCCAT
>PVIH01002473.1:0-44961 GCA_004025045.1 Sigmodon hispidus | reverse complement strand
CCATCTCAGCATGAGCTTTGGGGCCTCAGCATCCAGGAGGTAATCCCAATTCCATCTCAGCATGAGCTTTGGGGCCTCAGCATCCAGGAGGTAATCCCAATTCCATCTCAGCATGAGCTTTGGGGCCTCAGCATCCAGGAGGTAATCCTCTATTCCTGATGGTACCAGCTGAGGGAAGGGTGAGAAAGGATTTCCCCTACATTTCCCATTTGCTGTCTTTACTCTTCACTCCCAAAAGGGATTATTATTCCCATCAGAGGCCTGTCTGTGATCTCAGTTCTCTTTCTTCTCTCTTCTCTATTTTTTTCTTTTGTCCCACCCTCCACCCTTCCACAGTAGGGAACTGCCTCATGGAGGGGTTGGGACAGATGCTTCTGGTGAGAGCCAAGCCCCACCCCTCCTTCCAGGGAGAGCCAAGCCCCGCCCCGTGACAGCATGGTCTTTCCTCATTTCTCTGACAGGCCCAGGTAGGGAGCTAAAGCCTGATGAGTTCAGACACAGGGAGAGGACCAGGTATGGTTTACAAGGACCGAAACCAGCAGGTCATGACCAGGCTTGGTGAATAAGGAGGATCTGGCTCCTTCAGGGTGGCTGCTCATTTGCAGCCCTGCTTCTCTGCCGGAAGCTGCTCCCTCACCAGTGACGTAGACCTCCTTCCTCAGTGCCCTAAGTCCTAGAATGTTCACTCTGTGTCTCACATAACTCTGCGGGGCTCAGTCCTTCCCTGTCTATTAAAAGCATCCATTCATTCTGTTCAGTGTTGCATCCCCTGTAGCTACTCCATTCATGCCGTTCTCCGCTCAGTTTCTTTCTTTTGGGAGATTCAGCTTTTTATCCAACTGGCTGTGTTCCTCTGCAGCAGGATAGTCTTAGTACTATTCTATGAGCCTTAAATTAGCTTTCCTCCCTCCACGCCTCCTCCCTACCTCCCTCCACTCCTTCCTCCCTCTCTCTCTTTCCCTCTCCCCCTCCCCCTTCTCCCCTTTCTTTGTTTCTTTCTCAGATACAAGCTGGCACTGGGCTGTGTCCCCCTGCCTCACTTCTGGAGTGATGAGATTCTTGTAGGCAGGACAAGGACTTGGAACAACAGAAGCAGGATATTGGTTCATAGGCTGGAAGTTGCAGCTGCTGTGGTTGATCGATGTTATTCGTCTTTTTTCTGTGGCTGTGGTCTACCACCTGGACAGAAGCCACTTAGAACTTATTCTAGCCCACTGTTCCAGGTTCTGATCTAGCTTTCTGGGGAAGCCAAGGTGGTAGGAACTTGGAGCAGCAAGTTGTATCATGCCCACATCTGAGAAAGGAAAGAAATGAATGCCTGCATGCAGGGGCTCAGCTCTCCTTTCCTTTTTTATACAGCCTAGGAGCCAAACCCAGGGAAAGATGCTACTGACCTTTAGGACTGGGGCTTCTGACACCAGTTAACATAATCATGACAACCCCCACAGACATGACTACAGGCCAACCCGATCCAGACAGTTCCCCACAGAGACTCCTGTCCAGGTAATGCCAGATTGTGTCAAGCTGACAATAAACACTGGCCATTACAACTGAGAAACAGGAAGATGCTTGCAGGTCATGGGACAGCCAGGCTGGAAAATGTCAAGGGCCAGAGGACAGCATTTTTTTTTTTCTACAGAAGGTCTGAAAATGAACATCTTTTGACTGTTCAACTCTGCTAATGGGGCAGGAAGGCAGCCACGACTAACATACAAACAAGAGACCAGTTCTGTTTCAATAAGATCCACACTGCTTTTTCACAAGGATTTCTAACTGAGGCCTAGACCACAGACAGCTGAAGTCTAGCAGAGGTCTACAGCACAGCGATCTGTATTAGCCAATCATAGGTGGACATCTCATCATACCGTGCCCAGAGCAGGTGGATGCCAAGCTGTAGCCAGTTGGGTGACTGCCTGCTTTTTTTTGTAGGGGCTCTGTGCTTATACCGTTGGTCTTTTCATCCTTCCTATCTGTCTGTTTATCTTCTGTCTGTCTGTCTGTCTGTCTGTCTGTCTATCACCTATCTACATATCTTCTAGAATACTTGTGTGTGTATGCACATATGAGTGCCACAGGATCTTACAGAAGCTAGTACTTGTGCTTTTAATCCCAGCACTCAGAGGTGTGGGGGGCAGAGGCAGGTGGATCTCTGTGAGTTCGAGGCTAGCCTGGTCTACAGAGCAAGTTCCAGGACAGCCAGGGTTACACAGAGAAACCCTGTCATGCAAGACAAAACAAAGCAAAATAACAACAGAAAGGAAGTCAGAAGACAACCTGAGGAAGCTGGCCTCTCAAAGGACCACCATGTGGGTCCCAGGGATCTACCTCAGGCCATCTGGCTGGAATAACAAGAATTTTACCATCTGGGCCATTTTGCCATCTCCCAAATTATACTTTTTAATAATCCCTTATAATGCAACTTATAGACTAGCTGGTGAAACACTTTTTAATTGTTTTTTTCATACAGTATATTCTGATTATATTTTCCCTCAACTCCTCACAGATCTTCCTCATCTCCTTACCCACCCAAATTTATCTATTCTTTCTTTCAAACTAAAACAAAAGCAAAAACCAAAAAAATTCTCTCACAAAAATAAAAGTCAAATCAACAAGGAAAAGACCAATAAGGCAAAAAGTGTCAAAACAAAATCAAAGGAAAGTCCATAAAAAATGGTGTGGTTTGTTTTGTACTCCTGGGTATGGAGTTGGAGAAAACTGACTTTCCTTTTGCCAGTGATTATCAACTTTAGATAGCTTCTTGGTTAGGGGTTCAATTCCCTCTCTCAGTACTGGGACCTCTTCTGACTTGAACTTATGCAGATCTTATCATATTCTCACAGTTTCCTCCATGAGTACATATATGCATCAGTTTTGTTGTCTGGAAGACACTGTTTCTTGCAGTCATCCATTACCTCTGGATCTTGAAGACTGTCTTCTCTTCCACAGAGAACCCTGAGCCTTGAGGGAAGGGTTTTATGAAGGTCTCCAATGAAGAGATGAGTGGCCCAAAGTTTCTTACACTCTTCATATTGTCCAGTTGTGGGTCTCTGTGTTAGTTTTCATCTACTGCAAGAAGAAGGTTTGCCGATATGGGTTGAGCAAGGTGCTGCTCTACAGGTGTAGCCGAATGGTGCTAGGCATCACAAAAATGACTTTAGTAGAGTAATGGTATTATTTTTCCCCCTAGGCCCATGATCTCTCTAGTCTTGGGTTCTTGGCCATTTTTGCAATGTCAAGAGTTTCATCTTATGGAGTGGGCCTTAAATCCATCAAGAATGTGGTTGGCTACTCATACATTGTCTCACTATTGTACCAGTATACATTTCAGGCAGGGTTATAGTTGGGTGATATTGATAATTACCTTTCTCTCTGGTAGCCTGTAGATTATCTTCCATCACTATGAACCCTAGTCAGAAGAGGTGGAGCTTCTAGTTGGGCACCAGCTGGACATCTCAATGTTCAATGACCTAAGTGTCTTCATTAATAGAGCCTTACCATCAGGCTGTAGAGAGAAACCAATAGCCTGGGCAATAGCCTGTGATTTGGGGGTTCCTATGGGATCAACAACAAGATGCAACCCATTCCTGACACTGGAAGTTTTCCTTTGAATAAAATGTTGCGTTGGAACATTGTCTCTCCTAGTATTTGGTGACTGCATTTAGATTCCTTCTATATGTGAATATATTTAAGAGATTTCTACAGTTGGATGTTTCTATGTTTTTCCCCCAAATACCCTTTAGTGTTAGTTGTTCTTCCTGCTATTTTCTCCTCTACCCCCCCCCATATTTAACTACCCTAGTCTGGTTTCCATTTATTTCTCCCTATCACTGCACTCTATCTGTCTCCTCTTTTGGGGGGATCGTCTTCTTTCCCCTTGGTCTCCAAGAATGTACCTAATTCCTGTGCTCATCTGGATTACAGCACATGACCTGAAAGCTTAAATATTAACATCCACATATAAGAGAAAACATAACAATATTTACATTACAAAATGCAGGTTATTTTACTCAAGATAATTTTTTTTTTCTAGCTGGGTCTGAGCATTTTTGCACATTGTTCTCAAGCTAGAGCATTATCTGGCCTAGACAAGTGACAATGACGATGATCAGGTTGTTAGAGGTAAAGACACACACATCCATCCATCGTTAGTGTGGTCTATTCTGGGGACCAAGAGAGCTCTAATGACACTGTAGTGCATTTCAAAGGCTTTATTTGGATTCACTGTGTTCCAGACTGCTCTCAAACTGTCAATTCTCCTGCCTCAGCTTCCTAAATGCTAGGAGCATGACCCTATGTCATGAAGCTTCATTTCAAGATATTTCTCTTTGTTTTTTGAATAATATTGCCTTTTACAAAGTACTGTACAAATAGGGCTAGAGACATGGCTTAGTGGTTAAGAGCACTTGTTGCTTTCCCAGAAGACCCGGTTTGATCCCCAGTACCCACATGGTGGCTCACAAACATTTCTAAGTCTACTAGGGGATCTGATGCCCTCTTCTGACCTCTGTGAGCACCAGGCACACATGTGACACACATATATACACACATGTGGACAAATTCTTCATACATGTAAAATAAATGCATCTTTAAAAAAGTACCATGCAGGCCATATTTGGCACCTTTTAAGGAATTAGAATAAACCAGAAATAAACAGACAAGAAGGGAAAACCAGTTAGCTCTTACTCTGTGCCCTTCCCTTGGATGTATAGTCTGATGTTACTCTCTATCTTTTCCAGGATATTTTAAAAATACATTTGGAAAGTGATTATGCAAAGGAGGAATGGAGTTCAGAGGAAAATTCTTTTGGCTCTGTCATCACCAGATGCGAACATCTGCTCTGTTTGTGCCTCTGACCACAATAAATATTTGATGCCCCATCCAAACGCCTGTTCTGCGGGTTTACTGAGCTCTTTAGTGACAAATGCATTTAACCTTTAGCCTGGAAGCAAATGTCATGTTGTCCCTTACTTGCAGAGGTCAAGTGCTCTGCATTGTGGGTCAAAGAAGCCAGAGTCAACAGAAAGAGGCTGAAATTTCTGTGTGTACCCAAAGTGGATTGAGACTAAGTGTGCACAGTTGTTTCCTGGAAAACATTTCCAAAGAGAGATGGAGAGTGCCCAGCGAGACTCTTTGGGCTGTCTTCATTTCATTCAGCTCATCTCTGCTCTCTATTCTAGTATTTGGCTGAAGGAAAAGCATGCCTCACTTGAACAAAGAATATTTTATATTTTTAGCCATAATTGCCTTTGACAAGTTTATTTGGAGAGATTTTGTTGAATTCTTGTTCTGCACGTATTGAGAGAATCAAGTTGTCATGTGGTTTCATTCTGTTTTATTCCGTTAACGTGGTGTGTCACAATGATGCGTGAATGCTGAGCCTACCTTGGACATAGTCCTCTCGGTCTCAGCGCATGGCCTTTGATGTGTGCTATTGAAATTTTTGCTTCTATCTTTGGGGGAATTTTTGCATCTATCTTAATCAGAGAAAATGACTTGTAATTTTCTGTGGTGTCTTAGTCTGTTTTTTTGTATCACAGAGATTACAGCCTCATAAAATGAATCTGAAGCTACTCCCCTTCTATTTTTTGAAGGAATGTAAGAGACATTGGTGTTTATTCTTTGAATGTTTGGTAAAATTCACCCACAGAACTTCCTGGTCCTGTGTTTTTATTGTAGGGAAGCTTTTGGTTGCTAACTCAAACTTAGTTATTATTGGCCTATTCAGACTTCCTATTTAGTCTTGAGAAAATGAATGTCTCTAGGGATTTATGTGTGATGGTTAATTTTAATTTTCAACTTCACCCAGTCTAGGGTCACCTGAAAGAGAATCTCAAAGAGGTACTGCCTACATTTGGTTGACCTGTGGACTTGTCCGTGGGAAATTGTCTTGTGATGTGAGAAGAATCAGTGGCATCACCATTACCTGACCCATTTAAGAGTGAAGAAATAGAGCCGAGTGCAAGCAAGCAAGCCAGTTAATCTGCCTGCATGCGCGCGCGCACGCGCGCACACACATGCACGCATGCACGTATGTACATGCGCATAAAAGCAGAGTTCATCTCTCTTTCTTCTTGATTGTGGATGTGATAGGAGCAGTTGCTTCAGGTTCCTGCTGCCAGAACGGGCTCTTCAACATCAGCATAACTTGAAACTGTGAACTAAGGCAAACCACTTCCTGTCTAAGTTTCTTTCCAGAATATTTTATCACAGCAAGAGAAATGACATCTGAACACTATAATAAAAATGCTCAACAAAATAAAAGGAGTTTACCTTGACACCATGAAAATATTTATTGAAATCCCACAGTTAACATAATGGCCAGAACTCATAGAGAAAACCCCAAAGCTCTTTCTATAAGATCTGGTATAAAGCAAAGTGTCTATTCTCTCACTGTCTATTCAAGAAGAAATCCCAGCAGGAGTAATTATGTAGAAAATGAAACAAAAGATATCAGAATTAAAATGGAATAAATAAACATACCTCTCTTTGTGAATGATACAGTCCTGTAGGTAGAGAATTCTACCCCTCATGAAATACTTTAGCAAATGAATTCAATAAAGTTAATGATAAAGGATCAACATACATCATCAGTCAGGTTCCCCTAATGCTTACAGTGAACTATCTGAAAAGAGAGTTAAAAAATCCCAATTATTGATAAAAGAAGAGAGATGAATTTAAGCAAGGTGGTGGGATACCTGTGAACAGAGAATTATAAAATATCAATGAAAGAAACTGAGAAAGGGCATAAGTAATGGAAAGATGGCTCTTGTTCATGGATTAGAAAAATTAATATTGTTGTAGTTTTACCTCACAGACATATTTCCATAATTGATGTAAACAAAATTTCAGAGTCATATTTTTTTTTATCAGAAATACAAAAAAAATTACTAAAATTTGTGTGGCATCACACTGGAGCCTAAGTAAGAAATTCTACCTTGAGAAAGAAGAACAAAACTGAAGACATTATGCTTTCTGATTTTAAATTTTGTTCCTAAGTGGTAGTAATGAAAGCAGGCTGGCAGTGACATAAGAACATTGAATAATGGAACAAAATAAAGTTCGGAAATTAGCCTATGTATATGTATTCAGCTGATTCTGCATGAGGGCATCCAACATATGTGGGAAGAAAAGTCTCTCTGAAGGTGCTCAAAGTTGGGCATCCACCTGCCAAGAGAATGAAATTGCATCTTTCTTTTACAATAGATTGCAAAATCAACCAAAGACAGACCGAAGACATAAACCTAGGACTCAAAACTGGCAGAAAAGTAAGCCAGACACAACTGCAAGGAAGACCCAGAATCAAATAAACAGCCTCTGCTCACCTAGCACATTCAGGGAAGAACATTGGAGCACCTGATGGATGCAATGGAAAAGCTCGGACAGAGACTTGGGATGGTTTTATAAAGAAAGGAATGAAGACTTTGCATCTATTACCATGTTGCTTCAGTTGGAGCCAGTCTGAACTCTGAAAAATGCTCTACAATGAGAAAAATGCTGTTGCCAAAGGGAGCTATTTTAAGAAGAGCCCATCTGTGCCCCTCTGCTGCTGTGTGCTTTACATTATCACTGGATGCTGAACCTCTGGAAGTGACCTTACGCTTGCTAAATCCCTCGAAGCTGATGGGTACCTCTATGCCACACAAATATAGGCTTGCTGGAGTGAGCTCACCCAGGCACAGCCCATGGAACCTGGCAGGGGTCATCTCACTACTATGTGACTATGTTACATTACTTTGACTCTCTAGAGAGGCTGTACAGGGGCAATCCCCTCTATGCAGAAATCCAAGCCATTGATTATAACTCAGGAAGCTATGTGAAAATGATATTTAGGCACCCATATGGATCCAGAGCCTGGATTAGCATACTAAACAGTGCATAAGATGTGACTTCAGGAGAAAACATTTGCTCTGAAAATCACTATGTAAAATTAATAGCAACAATAGATCCATAAGGTGTTCCAGTACCAATAGAGGGACACAAGAAATCTGACCAATTATGATAACATGCAAAAGAATCCAGTAACTCTACCAACATATCTTAAAGAGAAGGGAATTGGTGGATTGCCTGCAAAAGAACTCAAAACAATGATTCTATGGAGACCTCATAAGATACAAGAAAATGCAGAAGGGCAATTCAATTAAGTTAGGGAAACAATTCATGGTCCGAATGAAAAATCTGGCAGAGACAAAAGCCATGAAAAGAGTCAAACAAGAAACTCAATAAATAAAACAAAACAAAAAATTCAGCAGCAATCTTGAGCAACAGACTGGACCAAGCAGAAGAAAGAATTTTGGAATGCAAAAGTGTGTCTTTTGAGAGAACTCATCCAGGACTCTTTTCCCAAATAAAAAGAATGAAACATGATGCCCGAAGACATCTTTGTCATCAGGAAGTGTACACATTTTTAAAATTATAGGTATTCCTGAATAAGAAGAATGGGAAAAGGCTTAAAGAGTAAGTTCTATGAAATAACAGCTTCCAATGTTACTGAATTTTGGAAGAGATGTGTGAACAATCAGATCCAGGAGGCTCAATGGACCCCAAAGTGTTTTGACTTAAAAGGTGATCTCTGGGGCTGGAGAGATGGCTCAGCGGTTAAGACCTACAGGCTGGCCTACAGCCCAATCTTACAGAGACATATTTCAACTGAGGCTCCCTCCATTCCAGCGAGTAACTATGTGAAGTTGACATAAAACTAGCCATCACAGTGTTTGTTGAGAAAAAAGCAGGACGAATCAAAAAACAGATCTAGTGATGTGTTGCTTGCAAGAAACTCATTTCACCAGTAAAGATAGTCTGCAAATGAGTGGTTGAAAAGATACTCTACATAATCCAGAAGCAAAACCAGCAGGAGAAGCTACACTTACACCATATAAAATAGACTAATCCAGAAAGGAGACAAAGTTGGCTAGTATACAGTGACCAAAGGATCAATGAAGCATTTCCATGCCGAGTGCTGGAGTACACAACTTCTGTTTGCTATTATGACTTTTGTTATCATTTTTAAGTTAGTGTATACATGTCCTCCATATACACGTGGGCATTTTAATTAATCGTGGGCACCCTTTCACAACATATTTGTATATCAAAACTAAAAATTATATTTCAATAAGCTTGCTTAAAAACAGAAAAATGATACTTTTTACATTGATTCTTTTTAATGCACATTATTTGAAAATATAATTAGGAAAACATTAAGTATAATCAATCACTTTAGCCATATCTTAATTAAATGTAAGAACCCTTAGAAGACATTTTGATGTGAATTCTAATTCTAACCTGTCTTGGATCTTTCATTTTTAGTGAGGGATAAGTTTTTAAAAATATATTCAATAGTGAAAATATAAACATAAGGATGAAGCACCCCTATTTCAGTTCAAATGGCAACTCTGTGTAGATAATCATTGAGATATGTAGACTTTGGGTGTAGTTAATTTTGGTATGCATTTTTTATTATTTGCAAGCTTTTATAATAATGAAGTTTATAAAAAAGGAACTTTTTTGTTCTTTAAATTTTTCCTTTATTTTTGCAGATTTCATATATGTATACAATGAAATATGATTATACCTATCCTCCATCTTTCCTCATCCATCTACCTCATATTGCCCTAAACCTAACCCTGTCTCACCTTCATATCTCTTGCTGTGTTTGTGCTCGGGTGTAGAGCCATACACTGGGGCCTGGGAGACCTACTAGTGATCACATTCTCAGTGGAGAGTAGTTTTCCTTTCCTTGCTAGGTAGTCACTGACAATAAGCTCCTCAGCTGAGTGAGGCCTGGAGTTTATCTACCAAGATAAATAATAATAATAATAATAATAATGAAAAGAGGTCATGAATCTGAGAGGGAATCAGGGGCATGGGAGAAGATGAACCCGGAGAAGAAGGGGTCAGAATGATAGAAATACAGTACTAATGTGTGCAATTCTCAAAATGCATTTTAAATGAAAATAACAAACAAATAATTCCCCATGAAGGGTGGCTTACTTTTGTTCTTCTCACATAGTCTTAGCACCTACCTGCCCCTAGAACTGTCTTTCAGGATAGTCTGGATTATGAGACTTTAGGTTTAGGTTTATGAGACTTCTCAGATATTCCTTATCTTCCAGATGGGCCCATGACATCATTCCTCTATGACATAGGGCTAGATGACTTGGTGACTTGCACTTCATATTTATTTTACCTTTTAATCACCGTCTTTTATTACATGAAATAATATTTTAGTTGTAAATTTCCTATACACACATAATGCATCTTATCCACAGCCCATTACTGACTTTCCTCCCTGGGGCATCTCTGGCCTCTCCGCTCCCTCCCTTAGCCCTCTCTACCTTCAAGTGTCCTGCTTCCTGGTTCTGTCTTTGAGAGAAAACACTGTCTTTTTGTTCCAGTTTCTGTTGTCTGACATGGTGACCTCCATCACATCCACTTTTTCCTGCAAATTGCATGGTTTGATTTTGTCCTGTATGGGGCACATAGTCCCAACTTCCTTAGTCCATCGATTGTCAAGCACGCAGGCTGCTTCCATGCATTGGCAACTGTGAACAGGGCTGAGATAAACATGGCTATGGAGGTATCTTGATTGTGCTCAACCATCCTCTAGAGTTTTCATTAATGAATTCCTTTGGCACTGTGAGTAGTAGAGCTGGATCATAAGGCAACGCTATTTTTAGTTCTTCGAGGAACCTCCATACTCATTTCCACAGTGGCTGAACTAATTAACATTTGGATCAACAGGCTGTGAGGATGCCTCTTCCTCTGCATCCTTGACAGCATTTTTTCCCTTGATGATGACAGTCATACTTGTGGAGATGAAATCTCATTTATGTCTAAAACAAGGTCTCACAATGTAACCCATGTTGCTTCAAATTCACTGTACTCCTTTCTGCCTCAGCCTCCCAGGTAGCTCTGACTTCCAGTATGGCCTACTGTGCCTAGCCTTAAGAGTAGCTTTGATTTTGTTTCAGTAGTAACTAAAGATGCCGAATATTTTTTCTTTTTTTTTTCTCAGTTTTTTTTCTTTTTTATTATGAATAAAGAAATCACATTTTTTTTTTTTTATCCATGTATATCCTTATTCAAGGTCCCTTCCCCCTCTCACCATATCAGGTCACTCTCTCTTCTCCACATCATCCCCATCTCCTCCCCAGCATGGGCAGGAGGTCCCAAGGTCCCAAGGTCCCAATATTGCTCAGTTCAGCCTCCACTCCTGACAGATCCAGTTTTCTTCTCCCAACATCGAGACTGAGTCAGGTGTTCCTCTAGGGGGAGTGGGATCCAAGGTAACAATGGGCTGACCCTCTAAGACTGTATGCAAGTCCTCAATTAAATGCTTTCTCTTATAAGAGTTGCCTTGGCTGTGGTGTTTTTTTTCATAGCAATAGAATAGTAATTAAAACACCGATTTAAGAGTTATTTCTATTACCTCTTTGAGAATTTTATACAATGTGTTTTGATCATATTTATTCTCATCTCCCCAGATTCTCTTCTACCTTCCTACCTACCCAACTATGTGTCCCCCACTTTTAATGTCACACCTAAAGCCATAAACTTGACTCTTAGAATTGCCTTTGCTGTACCCACAGATCCTGATATATTGCATTTCCATTTTTGCTTCAGTGTCCTATTGTTTATCCCAAAGCAGGTTGGTCAGTCTCTGTGTCTTTGCACAGTTTCTCTGCTTTTTGGCCTGTTTAAGATGACACATGTCTTTGAACCCGGATTTTGTATGTTTCCCAAAACAGGAAGTTTCCTGTTGTTATTTCACTGAATATTGTTTCTGTATCTTTACTCTGTGTCTTAGTGCCTTCTCGGTCTATTATCTACAGTTTAGAGGTTGTACATGTTCTGTTCACATTATTTTTCCTCCTTCCTTTTGCTTGGTGCCAATGCTTTCATTTATCAGCCTGTCTTCAAATTCTGCAGTTCTCTTTTGTCTATGAGGTTTTCTACAATACTTTAAAATTTTGATTTATCGTGCTTTTCATTTCCATTGTTTGCTTAGTCTCTTTTCAGAACTCTGCCTTTTTTATTTAACATGTAATTCATATTTTATACTGTCTGCCTTAATCCATTTAGTTGTTTTTCTGTGTTTTTTTTTTTTTTTGGAGCTCAATGATATTGCAATAGATCATTCTTTTGAATTCTTTAGCCAATATGTCATTTAATTTAACATCTTGAGAGTCAGTTGTTAGAAAGTTATGAACATTTGGAGGAATTGCTTTGTTTTTTGTACACCTTGTGCTTCTATGTTGAGATTTGTACAGCTGGATATATAATCTCTCTCTCTCTCTCTCTCTCTCTCTCTCTCTCTCTCTCTCTCTCTCTCGTGTGTGTGTGTGTGTGTGTGTGTGTGTGTGTGTGTGTGTGTGTGTGTGTGTGTGTTCCCATGTCCTGGTGGCTGTATGCATCCCTTGGAAAGAGCAAATACCACCTTTCTTTTGAATGTGTGTGTTGCTCACAAGTCATCAGTGGGAGTAACTGGAATAGCTTTGTTTCCTGTTTATTAGTCCAAGGTAACATGGAACCAGCTTCCTGGATTAGAGTTTACTTCAGACAAATCAGGTTAACTGTAGGACTGGGCTGGTGCCACTTTTAAGCCACCATTCCAAATCCATTACCACCTACAAGGCTCCACAGAGGGTAGTATAATAAACCCTATCTACTACCCAGGCCTTTTTGAGGCCCTGCCCCACTGGCAGACTCATGGCTTCCTAGCCTGGGCATGACCTTCTCAAGATGGCTCCCCTTTCCAGCCCAGGCTATATGCTGAGAGACAGAGTATTTTGCAAGGCTGAGTGACTATGCAGCCCCTAGATCAGCTAAGGTCAGACAGCCTTTCTGTTGGACATTTAATCTCTGTTTGCCCAGCCCCGTGACTTCCGGCTAGAGGCTCAGAGCTGGTGTGGCCTCTCTTCCCATGTATTCTAACAAGCATTCTCTGTGACTCTTCAAGTCCTGTGTATCTCCTCAGGTATCTCCTTTGCTGAGAAAGCTGTTTTCTGACTGTTTCAAAGTTGGGAAGCATTCTCAGCCCCTAACCTATTCTTCTGTTTCCTCAGTTTACCTTTACATTTTGTTCCTGTGTCAGCTTGAGATCACGGGACTCTGTCCACATCAGTCTGTGCTCTAGAAGTGAGGATACTTGGAGTACTTTGTTTTTCTACCATTCTTGCCATCAAGAGTCCCTTGTTTCTATCTGACAATCTCCTAATCTCTCCAATAGCTCACTGGGTCTTTTGAAATAGGGATGTGGAACTAGTGTGGTACCAGGAAGCACTCATCTGCTCTTGTGTAATCAAATATTAATAGGGACATGCAGTTCTTTATTTTTGGTGTAAGACATAATGACAGATAACGTAAAATAATGTAAAATAATGAGAAAGAAGACTTTAGTGTCCAGTAGGATAAATAACAGTGATGAAGGGGATCTTGTCCCTGTCATAAGAGGATTCTCTCAAAGGTCTGTAGGGGCTCAGAAGAGGAGTGGAGTCTTCTGGTCGAGCAGAAGGAGGACAGATGCCTTACATGAGTTTTCCTGAGTCATAGAGACAAGGATGGAAGGGAATGAAATAAGCGAGCAAAGCATGGAGATAGGAAAAGATGGCTGTGTTCAGTGAGCAGGCGCCACTGCAAGGAGTCTTCGTATTTTTGCAGGGAGAGTATGGAGGATTGCGGTATCTGAGTTACAGCATGAGTACTGATGTCTAAGATGTAAAAACATCTCAGTGCTCCCCCTGAACGCTCATGGTGAGGTTATTCTTCCAGTCTTGTTTCTTCCTTCCTCTGCAAACAGCAGGAGACTTTTTTGGCACCTTAAGGAGACTTATGTGGCGCTTTAAGACTAGTTCTGGTTCAAAGCTACAGGGATCAGTTACAGGTGAGTCTAGTAGTCTAGGTTAGATGCAGGGGGTTGTGTTGGGAGTAGCACAGTTTAAAGAGGAAGGCATGAGGGATGTGAGAGAAAGAAAAGAGGGCATGGGACATGTTTGTGGGAACTGAGGGAGCTGGGCCTGCTGTGTTTCCCTCTACCTGGGGACATTAGGAGAAGGAGGGGCAATGGAGCCTGCTTTGTGGGGAGGGTCGATTAGCTTGATGTCAGACATTAAGCCTAAGGTATTGGCTTGAAGTCTAAGTGACCACATGTCCAAGTCTTTTTCAAGATGCCATGGAAGGATGTGCAGTCTGGAGAAGTGGGTTAGGGAGACCATTGGAATGTACTGTAGGATGGATGATGATGAGGAAGCAGAATGGACCTTTTCCTGTTAGATTTCATTCACTCAGCTACAAGGAGAGTCCAGTCAGAAACAGAGTAGGACACCACTGTTAGGAAATGGATCAGCAAATGCATCTGAAGAAACTTCAGGAGAATTTCCTGTTTTTATTTTACTTTTCTTAACAGTTATACCTTTTCGTCCCTTATTTGGAAAGCAGATCTCGGTGCTCCCCACACATCTCAAGATGGGAAGTTACTGTTAAGCTATGGATATCACTGCTACATTAGATAAGGTTTTATATGAGTTCGTTAGCTGGAGTTCCCAGGGACCAGATCTTTGGAACATTTATAAAGGAAGAAAACAAAATTCCCTACCTCACAAGCACAAATGCAAACTTTGAGTTCCTTTAAAGGGTCCTGAAGGCAGAAACACATACAGCCTGCTCCTGGTCACCCATACTCTTCAAGATGCTGTGGTCTTGGCTGCATTCCAGCCTTTATGGCTGTGCTGGCATCTGGACCCAGAGGAGTTCTCACCCTTTGCATTGCTGTGCCAGTGTGTGATGGGGCAGGGCTCCTGGACTGCAGGTACCAGACTTGAATTTCAGGGCTGGGAGCTTTCAGGCCACAGTGCTGGCAGGCTGCCCAGGTTTCTGGAATGCTTATGCTCTTCAGGGTGGGCTGGCAGTTTGGCCAATCAGATTCCTGCTGTGAATGCAACAGAAGTGGCCCTCAGACTAATTAGCTGTGTGGCTCTCAGCCGTGCTGAACCCCCTGTCCCCACTTCTTGTCACTGCCTCTGGGGTCCGGCTAGAACACTTGCTGGCTGGGGAAGTTCCATAAGCAAAAGGAATCACCAGGGAGTTGGAGACAGGGGACAGAGCTCAGGCTTGTGACTTGCATCATGTGGGTGACCCCATGGTGACATTAGGTCAGGAAATGGCCCCGTGTCAAGCCACCGTGTTTATTCTGGCACAGTTGCACACTTGCTTGTGAGTTGGCCTGGATGACGATGCTCATTTCCTGCCACAGCACCAGTCTTGTTGGGCTGTGACTGCCTTGGGGCACAGGGAATATTTCATTGTGTGACAAAGGAGAAGGACCTGTCTATTCTCTTTGCTTTCAGTGATGTCTAACCATTTCAGTGTTGGGGGGCAGAAAGGAAAGCCAGGGTGCAGAATATTCAGGCTCAGAGAACATCAGACAAGACCTTGATGGGAAGGGGAATCAGAAAGATTTTGAATATTTGACAGAAATACAACAACAAAAATTCAGAGAGGAGATCTTAAAAATTCTAGAACATCTAATCCAGATTTACATCAAAGTATATTAAGAATGTAATATACTTGCTTATTTCCTGAGACATTTACAATAGGACTCTTCTTTGGTAGGATTGCCCATGATATTATGTGTTATTAGAAGTTGAATTGTTAGGTAGTCATTTAATTAAAACAAATGAGGGATTTTTTTTGTTGTTGTTGTTCTTCAAAATGCTTCCAGCCCAGTGGAACACCATGGAGATGATCTGAGAAGTGTGAATGAAAGAAAAGTGTATCTTCATTTTGTTGGATATGAAGCCTGATCTCTGTCTTCCCCAAAGTGGTTACCATCTTCTCTTTCTTTGGCACAAAAGAGATTTGACCATTGAGTGTTATAGCAGGCAGTACCAACAGGGGTATGGCTGGGGGAATATTATAGATGTCTGAGTGTTTTTCCCAATCAATTTATTCAGAATTGAAGTTAATTATTTTTTAAACGGCCAAATGAATCAGTGATTATTGACACATCTGGGCAGTTCTGCTTTTGTGGGGTCACACAGTTTCACATGTGATCTGGCATCACTGAGAATTTTTCAGAAATACAGAGCCTCAGGGCCTAAGCAGGTCTGAGGAAGGAGAAAATTCCAAAGGAGACTCATGGAAATAAATTAAGGCAGGAGTAGGAGGCACTGCACTTTAACTTGAACTTCTTGGCCATGAACTTTGATCAGTCAGTCTCCTTTTCTCACCCTTCCCCCCCCAGTCACTCCCTCTCTCTCTCTGTGTTTTGTGGACAATTTTCTTCCTGTCTGTTCAGCTGTTAATCCCCTGAGATGTACTGGACCACCCTTGGAACACCTAGAGTTTTCTCTGTATGAAATGTGTGAAGTGATTTGACAGTCAGAGACCTTCCTGTTAACAACCATTATAGTAAAACTTTGCCCCGAACCAAATTCAGCAATTATTAACATGTTTAAACAGAAAAGCATGTTTACTAAGGCATTCTTCCTGAGGCTTAACATATCCTTTGAAAAGGGTGGGACAGAGATGGAGGTGGGAATGGAAACCTTAACTCTACCCATAGTTCAAGATAATGTCAAAACTGGAGGCTTAAATATGGGGGAGAAGAAGTCTTCCTGAGAAGATGAAAATGGAGATCCTTTTATAAGAGCAACTGGCTACCTTGTCACCAGATTGACTCCATTTAAGTAATTACAGGATGTGATTAGGAGCTGGCATTCTCTCAGTCTCTGGATTCTACAGGGTATACCTGTCCAGAGCAGTCTACCACCAAGAGTCACTTGAATGACAGGGCCTTGGGTGCATCTGATTCTTTGTCTGTGTGTGCTTAATGGATGCCTGGATAGGGCAGGGCCCCAGGAATTCACTTGCTTTGTGTCTTCAATGCCTAAGGTAAGGACAGTATTCAGCTCGGAGCTGCTCACTGTCACACTGCAGGCTGTTAACCTTGTACCTGAGGCTGCAAAGCTTTTCTTATATGAAGCAGGAGTATAATCATAGGTGGCATCTAGGACTCAGACACAGAGCCTTCTAAAGACTCACGGGCATCCATTTCAGTCTTGGGCTTAGAGTGTGGGAATTCCCTCTGTGACCTGGCCTCTGCTGTTTTCAAGGTGTTCCGCCTGCTGGGACCGGGCTTCTGTGGTGAGGTGACAAGTTGCAGTTCTGTATCTTCATGTGCTAACAGTTCAATAAAGATGCCATAGATTACAACCACTAATTTTGGCTCCCAGTTTTCGAGGATACAGTCCTTCTTGGCTGGGAAGACATGGTGACCCAAATGAGAGGTGGCTGGTCACACTGTATCAACATCTAGGAAGCAGAGAACAGATAGGTTATAGGGTGTAGCAACTTGCCCTCAGTGACCCATTTCTACCTTCTAGAGGTTTTAGCAGCTGGAGACCAAAGGTTCAAATGTAAGATCCTATTGAGAACATTTTATATTCAAATTGCAACACATATTTAAACGGACAATGTTTATTTTTAAAACAGAAAGCAAGTTGTTTTGTTGCAATGCAGCAAATGCAATGTTGTTGTATGCAAGTTGCTACACAGAAGAAGGCTTGTCAAGGTAGCAAGGATGGGGAAGACACAGATGGGACCATACACAAGGAAGGCACTACCATAGAATCAGACAGTGTTTGGTGTTGTCTGACGGTCAGTAGGTGCTAGACTGTGTGCTAGTTGAAATGCAAAGTGTTTTATATGCTCTGTTTTTGCTTGGTCTCCAGGAAGAAGTTGACCATCTTTACCCTGGACTAAGATTAGGTAACAGCTTATGTAATCAACATGTGGCCCATCAGAAGTTAAAGGAGTCAGGACATCCCAGCCCCCACTGACCACCATGCTATGTATGCTGTCTCCCACACAGAAGCAAGACAGAGAGGTAAGGAAGAGTCTGTGTCTGGCCACAGCAAGTAGCTCAGTGTGGCTTGTGAATAGGGCTTGGAGGCACAGATAGGGGCAAGACTCTGATTTTTAGAAAGCATTTTAAGGCATCCAGTACTCAGCTCTAAGTAAAAGAGCGCTTTCAAATGATTTTTTAAAATTATGTTAAAACACATACACACACCCCATTAAATTTGTCATTTTGACAACTACTAAGTGTAGTTCAAAATAATAAGCACAGTCATATTACTCTGGAACTATGCTGTGTGATAAGATTTTACCAGGGGAGAGATAACACACATGGCTATTCACTCCAAATAGGGAGCCCATAACCGAACAAAGTATGGACACCATGAAAGTCCAACTTGGTGAACCAATGAGTTTTATTGGGTTACTTACAGAAGCATGAATGGAGGGGTAGCTTAAAGGAACAGAAATGATCATGAATAGTTGCATCACTAAATTCTACCCCAGCATGGGTGATAGCCTGTGAAGGCTGGGAAGCTAGAGCACACTGCACAGCCTGCACGCGGCTCAGCAGGCTGAAGAGTGTCCTTTCCAAGAGATTAAGTTGGTCTAAACCTTTTCCAGGCAGCTCAGATAGTCTCTGCTTGTTTCAGGTTTCTTGGCTGGTCTCAGAGTCCTCTTTACAGCTTGCTTGGGTGAGAGTGACTCTCAAGGGAGCCCAGTGAATCTGGTCAGTTTCATGGACTTCCTTAAGCTATTTTGAATTGCTTACTTTCTGTCTCAAGGAGCTTTCCTTTAGGATTCCATGTTTTAACTTGGGAGGAAACTGTTACAAAACACTTGTAGGTTCTGATGAATCTCTGTAGCTACAAAACAGTAAATACTCATGTCCCCACCTTTTTGGGTCTTGTTTTGTGTATCACTTAGAACAGAATCCTCAAAGTTTATCTATATCTTAGCATGTTCAGAATTTCCATTTCCTTTCTTTTCAAGGCTGAGTAATATTCCATTGTATGGACATACCACATTTGTTTATTGTTGGGCATTTAGATGCTGTGTACTTTTGGGCTGTTGTAAATTGCAGGATTCTTGTATGAATAATGCAATGACCAGAAGTATACTTTAAAGATTCAAAGGGGGCAAACCCTCTTTAGTGCTTTGTGGGCTGGAGTGGATAATAGAAGACAAATTTTAATCCATTATGATTAAACTTATCAAGTGACAAGTTGTGAAAGGTTTTACCTTGATAGTGTTGTGGGTTATGGATGGGTAGAGGAAGATTTCAAACAGAGGGTTTGAATATTAGCCAGAAAGGGAGTTAGATAAGTAAAAGTAAACTAGGACCCACAAAGAGGGGGGTGCTGAGGGGGTACATGTTTAATCTTTCACTTAGCTCCTGCCATTCTGGCCATGTCATAACACTCATTTCCCAATAAAGGAATCTATAGACCGCTATAAAATTGATTTTCAGGCACCATGGTGCTGCAAGAGTGCCTGGGCCAGCCTCAGGAAGGGCAGGTCTGCACTGTGGGTGGAGCTGACCTTGGACAAGAGAGGAATATCATTCCTCCAAGATCACAAGAGATGTTGTGGTAGTCTATTTTAGTGTGAGAGAACACCCACAGCTGAGTGTCTTATAAAGTAAAGGAATTGATTTAACTGGCTCAGATCTGGTATCTGGAGACTGAGACGGGTAGTATTGACATTCTGGATAGTGTTACAACACGCTAAGGAACTGGAAAAGGAACCAATGTGTGCAGAAAATCCAAGCATGTGGGGTGGCCTCACTTTATAACAACCTAATCTCGCTGAAATTGACCTGGTCCCCTGAGAACTACATTAACCTCTTCCAAGGGTAATGGCACCACTAACTACTTCTCAGTAGACTCTGTATCTTAAAGGCCCTGACAGTACTGTTCTGGGGACTAACCATCACCACATGGCCCTTTGAGGCCATTCCAGATTGAAACTGTAGTATTGAACTTTATTTTATGGTTTTTTTCCTTTTTTTTTTTCCAACACAAAACCTTTGTAAATCTAAACTGGAAGTTTTTAAATGGATAAGGCCAAAGGCCACACCCCTGGCTTCCAGCAGGTAGTATAAAGATTCATGAAGTAAATTTGCAGAAATTGCTGCAAAAGATAGAAAGTAATCTTTATAGCTTAGAATAGAAGAACAGGAGATTAAATGAAGATAAAATAAAATGATGTGTCTAAGAATATCTGTAAGCCGTAAAGCACTGTACACACGTTAGTTATTATCCCTATGACTTCCCCTAACCTGGGAGATTTGTTTCTGAATTGCATGCCCAGACTTTAATGGTGTCTACATGGCCTCATCACAGAGCTTTCTCCCCTGATAATCCAAAAACTCAGGCATCCCTACAGCTTCTGTTTTGACTGTTCAAGTGGCTTCGTGTGAAATATCCTGAGTTCAATTTGTCCAGAGGATGCCTTTTTTCTTCGTCTTAAATATCCATGGTCCCAGGTGGCTCTGTGTCCTGCTTTGCTTCCGTGTATTTTACTTCCATGTGGAGAAGATTGAAACTTGGATTAGATATTTTATTGTGAGAATCTCCAAATGTATCAGGGTAGGAAAATGTGGTGATTGTTTCTCTGTCAGCCTGACACGAGTTGGGGAGCTGGGGTCGTCTGGGAAGAGAGAATGTAAGCTTAGGAAAGTGTCTCCATGAGATTGGCCTGAGGCAATTCTGTGGGGGAGTTTTCCTGATTGATGAATCATGTGGGAGGGCGCAGATCACTGTAAGTAGTGCCCCCCATGGCTACTTGATCCTGAATTCTATAAGAAACCAGGCTGAGCAAGCCATGTGGATTACTCCTCCATGGTTCGTTCCCACATCAGCCTCTGCCTTCGGGTTCTTGCATATACCCTTGTCCGGACCTTTCCTCAGTGATGGACTGTAACCTGTAAGATGAAATAAACTCTTTTCTATGCTTTTTTTGTTATTTTCTTTTTTGCTAATGCTGTTATTACAGTAACAGAAGACAGCCCAGGACAGGACAAAGCCTGTAATAGCCATGTGTGCATCCAGCACTCAGATCTAACAGTTGGTATTTTATTTTTCCCTTAAACTGCCTTTCTTATGAAAACTTTGAATTTTCTCCATTGACTATTTCTCCTTATTTCCAACTATATCTTCTCAAAGTTATCTGCTAAAAACCTCAGGCTGGAAATGATTGTGTATACTTTTAATCCCAATACTCTGAAGACAGAGGCAGGGGGATTTCTGTGAGTTCAAGTTCAGATTAGTCTATGTTGTGTGTTTCAAGCCAGCCTTTGCTATATATCCCATTTCAAAACAAAAAAATCCTCCAAACACCATTTTCCCTGTCAAAGTAACATTTATTGTAGAATATTCATAATATAAAGATAAACAAAGTAAGCAATACTGTGTTAAAAAGTCCATCCTTGGATAATAGCCACTAAAATTCCACTAAGACTCCATCCAGCTACCCAAGAAGAAGCATGTAGGACTACAGGTGAGCTAGGGGCCATGGGACACATGGCAGAACAGATTAATGGAAATGGGTTGAATTAAGATGAAAGAGCTAGCTAGCAATATGCCTAAGCCATAGGTCAAACAAGATGAAATTAATGTAAGTGGCTGAGTCTTTCTTTAGGGGGGAAATATGCATTATTGCTTATTCTCCTTCAATTTTCAATATTCTTTATATCTTTAATCACTGAGAGAGTCTTAGATGATGTCATTGACTATCTAATAGTTCTGTAAGAATTTAATCAAGTAAACCAGCTATTTACGCATATCTTGGGAAAAATGCAAACCCAATACTTTCATTTGGCTCCATGTCAGTCTGACCCAAGGATGATGAGTGTCATTCTACTTCCTGGTCTTATTGCTCTGTTCTTCTGGGGACAGGAGCGTGAAGTGGGGAGAAGACTGTGGACTAGCGCCCTCTCAGAGTTTTCCTGAAGGCTTGGGATGCATTTCTGTGTCCTACTAAAACAACCTTCTCGCTCCCATGCTTAAAGACCCCACTCTTCTGTTTAAACGCTATGCTGTATGCTCTCTAGTCCCTAGTTTCTGCAAATGCAGGTAGGCTCCAGTATCATCAGGGACATCTGCAATCTTTTTGGAAGTGTGAAAATCTCCTTATGGATTTCAAAGATGGTAAGTTTGTTTTGTGTGTGTTATGTGTGTACATGTTTGCGTATGTGTGTATGTGTGCCAGCATGTTGGCATGGAGACCAGAGGTTGGTATTGGTCATTTTTCTCAATTGCTCTGCCTTGTCTTTTGAGAGAGGGTTTTTCCCTGTACCTGGGTCTCACTAGTTTGGCTGGACTGGCTGGGCAGTAAGCTTCCAGGATCTTCCTGTCTGTGCCTCCCTGGTGCTAGGATTGCAGGCATATGATGCTGTCCTGGCTTTTTAAAGTGGATGCTGGGAATCTGAACTAGGATTATCATACTTTAGGGGCTCTTTAGACACTGAGCTATCTCCCAGACTCTGTAGTGTTTTTATGAATCCGTGACACATGCGAAGAATACTTACATGCCTTTAGGAATACTTTGCTAATGGTGACTGCTAGTACTTTGGGAATAATTTTAATGCCAATGTTAAAAAAATTAATTCAGAATATGTATCTTCTAACTTCAGCTGCAAAAAAGGGTCACCAGTCAGTGAAAGCTGCTAGATCTATGTAGAGGATGTGATGAAACAGTTTGTGTTGAATACGTGAGCTGGTGCTTAGAGCATTTACTGCCGCACAACACGCAGAGAGCATATTCTTTTTTTTTAATGTGTGAGCAAAACCAAAATCCACAAACTGACTTTTGACAAATTGAGTTCTTCAGCATTTTGAGAAGCAGAACTCCAAAGGCCAATGCTTGGACCTCAGGGATACATAGTATATGATGATGATGCGTATCTTAAAAAGGTCTGATTCTTAGCATGAATTAACCAGAATGATTAAGACACTTTTGGTGGTTATGTAGTCTGCCACATAAGGGAAGGGCAGACTCCTGGAGGCAGAGTTTGGTTCTGGTAAAGATAATGGATACAGCAGCTCTCAGGAGAAGCAAGTCACCTGGCCAGAATTGCCCCTCAGTTGTCTGGATTCTCAAAAGCAGATTTAGTATTGTCATCCTACGGGATTTCAACCCTGGAAAGCCCAAGGCCCACATCATACCTGTGGCAGTTCTGTGTTGCCTCCTGTCAGGTAAGACTTGGCATTTTCATTGTGAAGTGAATCCCAGAACACTGAGGATTTGTTGGTGTGACACGAGGCAGTCCACAACACTCTTGACTTCTGCAATACTCAGTGGAGAGCTTCCCCATGTTCAGTGAGTGAACAAAGGCAGGTGACTGTGACTGTGTGGATGTGTTGTAGAAACTTCTAGATTGATGATCCTGGTCCTGTAAGGCACCTGTTGGGAATATGTGAAGGCTGACCCATGGCTTGTTTGTGTAACATCCATTGGAGAAATGTCATGAATCTATTATTACAGTAAGCTCAATTTAATAGCAAATAGCCACAGTCATATCTACATTACTTGTGCTTTCATTTTGAGATGCTGTGAGGCTCACACACATCTTACTCACTATGGCCTCTGCATCCACATTGCTTTGGATCTTTGTAGGTTTCTGTGCTTCCTCACTCAGATGTCACCTGTATTATAGCAATATTCCAATCCCTTCAGATCCACAAGGGACCATGGATGCACATCTTGTATACCCACTCACACATCTTACACACTCAAATGTCCTCACACACTCACGCTCACATATACCTCACACTTTCTCATGTACACACTCACATCTACCTACACAGTGCATACTCCACACCCACATCCACATACAGCTCATGATCACACACTCACACCCTCCACAGACCTATGTACACTCTTTCATATACCTCACACACCTTACATACACACTCACCTCTCCATATCCACTCTCACACATACACCTCGTCTCACACTCGTAAGCCTCCCTCACATACACACTTGGTTCTCACATTCTTTCATATACAGCCACACTCTCCTAGCCACTCCCATGTGACAGCACATAACCAATTGCTTTTCATTAGTGTTAGACAAATTCTTATAGACCGTGAGTCAGCATTTCTTTCCCAATGTAGACATTTTTTTAAATTACCTTTTCTTTCTTTCCTGTGAGAGATTATATTTTTAATCACCTGGGTAACTTTATTGTCACAAGCTTATAGATACTTAGAAAGGATGTTCTAATTTTCATTCAAGCATTGTGAGAACAGGAGCTCTTGGTTGTGTCTTCTCAGAGCCAAGCTGCTGAGAGGTGATAATGGCTCTTGAACTTGTCCAGGAGAGTGGTACCCACATCAAGTTTCCAAAGGACCTGAAAGGGTGAATTTTTGTGTGAATATCATTCAGACTCAATTTTGTTTTGCTTTGCTTTGGGCATAATGAAAGCCAGGGATTGGGGGAGAGTCACTATTTTGTTTTTAGGCTGCCTAGTTACAGAGCAGAACTACCGTGGTGGTATGGATGCTGCCATCACTGTGCAGGCAAGTGTTTGGCAAACATACTCTGCCCATGATTCCTTTAGCCTGACCAGCCCTCTGATTTGTCCTTTTATTGTAGTATAATGAGCTTAAAAGTTGCCATTGTGAAGTCCAGTGACTTTAAGAATGTTCATGTTGTCCAGCCATTAATATCTGGGGCTACTGTGTCACTGCAGTCTGAGACTCTGTACTCCTTACCCATTGAACTCCCCATTTCTACCATCTGGCTGCCCCTGGCAATCACCACTCTGCATTATTATTACTATTATCCTTTGTCTCTGTGACTTTCACTAGCTTGGGTACATCCTCTAAGTGACTCACATGGTAGTTGCTCTTCTGTATCCATCTCATTTCACTAAACATTATGTCCTCAGGTTCATCCCTAGGGGTTGGGGGAGTGTATGCCAGAGGGTCCTTCTTTCCTGAGATGGAACGGCATTCCCTTTTACTGTGGCTTACTTCTTCATCTGTCCACCCACACCTGTCTTGCTCCTGCCTCCTGTGAACAAGTCTGCCTACATGAATATATGCATACCAGTGGGATTAATGGATTCTATGGTAATTCTGTGTTCAATGAATACACTGGCAATGTCCCAGTCAGGAACATCCTCATCAGGACCAGTTTTCTTTCCTCTGCCTTTTGTTTTGTAACTAATAACCATCACACTGTAAAGCAGCATCCATGGTTTTGATTTCCATTTTCCTTGTGACCAGTGATGTTGAACATGCATTTATTGTCCATTTGCATATGCTCTAGGGGAGAAATGTTCTTTGCCCATTTTTTTTTTGCCTAAAGCTAAAACTGTTGGATTTTTTGTCATTGCTAGACTCTTTACATTTGCATACCTAATAGAGTGAAAATAATCCTATCAGGCAGTCAACATACCCCACCTTCATGAGTGAGGTGTCACCCTGAGCTGGAGCTTGGTCCTGTTCCAATGGCACCTAGGACCCCAGCCTCCAGGACTCAGGGCCTGATCTGTTCATGTAGATGAGTTACATGGAATTTACCAAGGAATTTTCAAAGAGCTGAAAATCAGATTGGAATGAACAAGAGAGCAAATTTCCCCCATGTAAATTGGTGGGAAGACTCTTCCTTTGTGCTGATGGCTCTCTGGGTCCTAACTTCTGCCTTTAGACATGATCTAATGATGTGGAGGGGAGTAGCATCCTGGAACAAAACCCACTTTGGCACTTCCAGCCTGTCTAGATGAAAGCTCACATTTTTCTTTTTTTAAACATTTCTTTGAAACGGAGGACTTAATGTGATTTAGGCCCATGAAACACTATCGTTCCCACTCACTCTTCTTCAGCTGTGGCATGGGCCTTTCCTCCACAGCTCTCTAAACACAGATAATTACCATGGTAACTGCAGCATTTCACGACTCTCATGCACACTCTCACACCTTTCTTAAAGAAACACAGAACACAACGATGTAGAATTAAAACAGTAAATCACTAGAATGTTTTTTTATTTGTCGCTACAAAGCTGTCAGAACTTAGAGACCTACTGGACATCGTCACCATGGACATTGTCACCATTATCATCACACAGTGGGAAAGTGTAGACGTGTGTCCAGGCCCTTTGACATGTTGCCAGAAAACAGGGACCTGTTTGAAATGTTGTGTAAGAATGAATGATGGCTTTCTAGATTGTTGGAGTCAGAAGACACCCAAAGCAGAAAATGTCACTAGAATTCAATGAACTGTGGAAAGGTTTTAACCCAACACCTTTACAGGCCAATTCTCTTCAGTGAAATTACAGTCATAATCACTCCAACGTTGGTGTGAGCTTGGGCAAACATGGCTTTTTGGTACATCTAATTTTATCCTTGGCTGTGTTTGGAAATATGCACAATTTTGTTATGCCTTCAGAAGTCTCTCTTCCCCTCTGGCTATGTAAACAAGCCTTTGCTTGCTCCATGAATGCTGGCTGAGTGGTCAACAGAATGAAACCCATATGATGTTGTAACCACGCAGCATCTCCATGCAGCTCCTATGGCAGCATCCTGGGTGTGGGTGCTCCAGACACCCACAGACCCAGGGAATGCTACTATGGGGGCTTAGTGAACTACATCTCTTCTATCTTGGTCATGAATGAAGACAATAACTTCTGTAACCCTACAGGTAAAGGGACTAGCCAAACAGAATGCTGCCTTGACTTCCCCGTCATCAGCTGCTCTGTCTCTGGGATGCTAATGTTTTGATGTAAGAGAAGAGAGGACCCTCTTCTGACTGATTGTTTTCTTTTAAATTAAATGTAGTAATAAATCTCAGACAAAGGAACCACTGGGCCTTTCCCGGTAACACAGCAGTGGGGATGAGCTTACACAGTACAGGGATAAATGCTTCCTGGTGCTTACTCTGGAATGCAGCCAAATGCTTAAACTCCCACAGCAATTTGGAAAGGTCTACCTAAGGGTTTTATGTCCTTTGTCTGAAGATTCATTTTTCATTTACAAGATAGAGCCTCTGAATTTCAAGGACAACCTTTCTATACTTCTCTAGAAGGTACACATAGATAATGTTGAAATGAGAAACTTTTTTTTAGCCTTGTGAATATGTATTTTGTAGTCCTTATCTGCCATGTCTGTGTCCTTCTGCACTTTCTATAATTTAATTATAATTCCATAAAGCTAAATTCTACCAGCTCAGAAGTCAATCAGCTTCCAGTGAATACTCACCACCCAGTTAAGGAAGACTAGATATGGCCTAATTCTGGCCTTTCTACTGCAGAATTATCCCAAAGGAGGAGACATGAAATGAAAAAGTAAGAGCCAATCTGAATCTGCTTTCTTGTGTGTTGACTAGGGGGCCCAGGAGAGGCTTTGTGGAGATGAGTCAGAACAGGTGCATGAAAAAGGGCCACAGTTTTGAGGGTGACCAACCATGTGAGGGTGTGACGAGAATTCATCTGTGTTGGGTACTGTTTTCACCATGCCATTGCTGGGTTGAATGAGCTCTGGTTGGTGACTGATGTAGAGATATCGTGCCCTTTTATAATTTGGTGCCATGCAAAGGGTGCTTTCACATATATTATGGAACTCATTCCCATGTGTCTTTCTGGGGACACCTGCTTACTACTGCATGCCTTTCCCTCATTTTTCAGACCTCCATTCAAATACGACTTCCTCCGGGACCTACCCTTCCACCGCTAGGAAGGTAGAAAATATAGCCCCTTCTGATGGGGATCATGATCTCTTATGTCATGTTTATAGGTGGACTCCATTTATTGCTGATATGACTACTTGATTGAGTCAACAAACACTGAGGGACCACATGGTTTCTGGCCTTGGCTAGCCCTGCATCTCTAGTTCCTAGTATAAGGCACATGGCATGAGCTTTACAGATGCTTCATGGTGACATCATAGAAGTGACGGTCTGTGTCCTCAGTGGATGCTGCTGATAGACTCTGCCTCTTGCCATGTTTCATACTTGCCCTTTCTACAAGTGCATGAAGACAACCCCTACGGACTCTCTTCATCTGGCACCAGTCTGTCTTTGTTTAACTTTTTGTTTTCACATAAAACAACCGCTCTTGTAACTTAGCCTCATCTGCCCCTTTTCACTGGACTCCAGGGCACCTGCTACCCTGAAAAAGGTTGGAAATCTCTCTTCCTCCTGCTTTTCCCCAAACTGTCAGCCTCTGTCATGCACTCCCCAATTCTCCAGGGTGTTTCACACTTAGACTTGGTGCATGCTGTGTGCTGGGCAGAGTGGCTTTTTTTTTCTTTATTTTAGGTAGAAAAATGGCCACCTAAACCAAGACATGTCCCCAGCTAACTCCTTTCCCATGCCCAGCAGATGGGTCTTCTTCATGTTCCTATCATTTTGTTCTGTGATTATTTGCTGGTGTACCATTTTTCACTTCCTAGATCAAGTTTCTGGATAAGACTGGCCATGTCATTTGTCTCCATTTTGTGTCTATTATTTAACACAGCATCTAAGTAAAATATTAACATAGTTAATATTTTGAGTAAATAAAAGACAAATCTTTTACTTTTTTTAATAGTTCACACAGACATATACAGAACTCGCTATTTTTTTTTCGGGAGTGTTAATGCCTCTAAGTTATTCCCGGAGTTTTGGAGGCACAGACGTAATCCTTGTCCTCCCACTAAAATCATTGAGCCAGTTTTCATACTAGAAGAACAATTTGCTGACTGATCCCTAGAAGACAATTCACTTGACAGATTTGTTGTTGTTGCATAGTAATATAGTTTTATTTACTAATGTTAGGACATGCATAATAATATAGTTTGGATTTTCCTAACGTTAGGACATTACCAAGGAATTGAAGTGTTGCTTTCAGCCACTTATTTCCAATTCTTCTTTAGAGAGAGGGCTTTTGTTGTATCAATGTACAAGGCGTCCTGCCCACTTCTCATACGCTACATTGGACTTTTCAGGGCTATGTCCAATGAATACGATCCTTCCCGTGGCCCAGCCTATAGCCACGGTGAACCTCTCAAGTCTATCTGTTATCTCTTACCTGCCAACTTATCACCCTTGTGAGGCACCAAGACACCGAGTAAAGAGAGTCTTCTTGTTCTTTGGGACAATCGCAGTTGGCTGCTTACTGTTCTTTATCACCTTGCTTGGATTTGGAACCACCTAGGAGACATTACTTTCTCTGGTTGTGCCCATGAGGCTGTTTTCCAAGAGAAGACTGCTCTCCATGTTGGTGGCACCAGAATGATGAGGGGAGGAGAAGAAGCCGGCTGAGTGGCTGCATGCCTCTCCTCTTCCTCCTGACTGTAGCGCTGTGTGAGCTCTGTGTCACGCTCTGCTGTCGTGTCTCCCCTACCATGATACCATGATATGATGGATGGCTAGCCCCTCAAACCATGAGTCCCTCTCTTCCCTTAAGATGCTTCTTCATGTATTTTGTCACAGTGATGAGCAAAGCATTGGCTTGGCCTTTCCCAGGGGTAGCTGATTATGGAAGGAGATGATCTAGAGCAAGCAATTCATACCCAAGCAGGAAGCAGAGGAAGAGCCAACTGGTGTCCCATAACCTCCTTTGAGGACCTTGTACTGGGCCATAGCACTTCCGGATTCTGATACATGTGAAGCCAAACCTTTTACACATAGGTCATTGAGGGACACTAAATGTCCACATATGTAGGACCATGTGCTGTCTTGCCTCTCTGCACAAGCACCTGCCTCTGTTCTTTTTTTTTTTCTCCACCGGTGTTTGGTCATTGTTTGTTTTTTCTATTTGGCTTGACCAGGGCAGCATGTGGTCTGTTCTGCATGTGATCCTTCTATCTGTGCATTTACATCCATCATGCTACTTGACATGTACTGCTCTTTCAACAAACCTGAAATGGAAACATACATCAGAAAACCATCCTAAGATGTTCCCACCTGGACCGTGGGTCTGTGGTCACTGCTGTGTGTGCTGCCTCTCTCTGTCTCTTGCCTCTAAAGTCCAGTGGAAGCTTTTTTGTGATAGGACCTTCCTGTGTTTGACAGTGTTGGTGTTTTAGCCTATGAGGTCTTCTAAGACTTGATCTTATTAGACAGAGTGGTACCTAAGGTTACTCCTTTGGCTTGAATGTTGTCTTCTCTACATTTTTATTTCAAATAGAAATGTCCTTCAAGTCATGTGCCCCTGGGAACCTAAACTTGTCTTTCATTAAAAAGGTTTGACAGATCAGTATTATAAATCTGTATCCTAAGTTTTATATAGTATTAGAAACTATGCAAAGATATATGTATGTGTGTATACACACACACACACACACACACACATATATATATATATATATATATATATATATATATATATATATATATATATATATATAGAGAGAGAGAGAGAGAGAGAGGAAGAGAGAACACACACTAACAGATGGAAATTAAGGTACTCCATTGCCCTGTCCCAACCATGTAGTCATGGAAATCCCAATGGAGTGAATCTCTTCAGTCAAAACTCAGTGACACCAGCCTGCCTCTCAGCGTTTACAGCATCTTTTTCAAAGTATTTGCAATTTGGTAATTCATTACCCATTTCCCCCCTGTTGATTGACATAAAGCCTTTTAATTTGTAGTTTTAATTTATCTTTCTTTTCTTCTTTATCTGTAGTTTAAATTAAGTTACGACTACCTTTCTTAGGCATTCAATTGTTTGACACTTCTCCTATTCTTTCCAAAGTTAAAATACAGTGTTTCTGTGATCATATCTGTAAATTCCTCCAGTGTTTTGAGTGACTTCCATTTGTATGTAGAGGTTTCACTTTATTAAAATCAGCAGGTGATATTGGTAATCAATGTGTTTACTTGAGGCATATTTAAACTGAAGTTTTTCTTTGTAAGCCTCATTCCTGTATGTAATATTCCCATTGTTCTTCCCTCAGACCTCCCTTCCATGCCTGTCACTTGGCCTGTGTTTCTTCTGAACAAGTCTCTCATGTTTACATCTTTTTGTTTTGCTTCCTGACTCACTGAGTTTCACTGAAGGCTTTCTGTATGAACACGGGTATGGGATACTCTCGATTGGCTACAAAACAGAAGACAATGACTCTTTCCCCAAGCATTCACCAGTAGACAGTGGTTCCCTAGAAGTGGTATGCCCCCATGAGTTTCTTTTCAATTTCTAATCACCTCTTTAGAGGTCCAGTCTTGTGCAGGTCCAATGTAGGCAAATGCAACTGCAGGACTTCATGATTATAGCAGAAAGGCCATGCGGAAGATAACATTGGCTGCCTCATTACCAATATGCCAGGCAAGAGCTGTCCACTGGTGTAGTAGTGGCATGGCTGTTACAGGTATACCAGTTACTCTCAATTGAATCTGAGGCCTGATTTACTGGAAAGAACTCATTCATGGATCTATAAATTTGGCTCTAAACCCCATGAATGGGGAAGTCATAGATCCCAGGAGAAAACTTACTACATGTTTTTACTAAATGGACATGGGTCCAATTGCCTCCCAAATATTTTTATATTCATAGACAAGTACTTCTCTCAGCCTTGGTCAGAAGAGCTTCTTTTGGCAATGGATAGTGATGAATGCAGAGACTCATTGGCTGAGAAGTGCTGAGATTAATTGACCATTGAGTGCTAAGCCCTTAATAGGACATCTATTCCATCTTCTCCAGGGCTCAGAGATCTCCATGGATGGAAGATGGAGAGGATATAGGAGCCTGGTGATAGAGAGAGGACTGCTAAATGCTATGTCCTCCAGCATTTGCATTTTGCCTTTTCAGTATTCTAAGAATCTGCTAGTGTTCTGAAGCACACCAGTTCTATTTTTCCTCATTGCTCTCATGTTTCCGTCGTACAGTCTCTGAATGCAGCTTAGTAAATAAATGTGTGAGATCTGAATTATGTGCTGACTTATCCACTAGACTTGGAGCTCAATGAAGATTTCTTGAAGAGTGGATTACTTGTAATTTCATGAATATTCCTTTTGTCTTATGTCAAATGTGCATTATTTTTATTTTATTTTATTTTATTCTGTATTCTTGATTTCTCACTTACCGTAATTTTGATTCAAAATGACTTACAATGGTGTATATGTATTAGCACCCACACCCTGAAACTGGACTAAGTGGAGGGTTACAGGAACTACAGATTGAGATTCTAGGGAGCACACATGAAGGAGGAGGAGGAGGAGGAAGAGATTCATCTGAAGCAAGGTGAAACAGTGTACAGAATGACCACAGACTCTGGTTGGGAACAGTGATAAAAAATGAAAGGAAACCAGGAGTTTTCACGGGCAAGCTCAAGATTCACTTGCTGAGAATGCCTATGGATGGGTGGCCTGGTTTCTGTTGGAGTTTTTCTATGATAAATCCTATGACATTTAGACTATGTTTAGGATTTTCTCTTATTTTATGACTATAAAAATGACCCCCTTTGCTTTTAATGTGGTGACTCTACAGTTGTCCCTAATCTGTATAGAGCCACATGTCCAAGCCACATGCTGACATATGACAGCATTTCACACCAGGGCTGGACAGTCAGCTTTCTGTCACTATAGTAAGTACCTAGACAAGCAACTTCTGAAGACTCAGGCCATTTTGGTCACTGTTTTGGAGTGTTCAATCTACATGTCTTCTTTATGTCTACAGAAGTTGATCTGATACTTCTTTGGGCCTGTGGCGAGACAGCACATTCTGGTGTGTGTGTGTGTGTGTGTGTGTGTGTGTGTGTGTGTGTGTGTGTGTGCAGAGCAAACAATTCACCTCACTTGGAGATTTGAAACAGGAAGGAAGGGGAAGGGTTGAGGTTATATAGTGTCCCTCAAGGACAGGCTACAATGACAAGAGCCTTACTAGGCTCAGCCTCTTTCAGCTTCCGTCACCTCCCAGTAGAATCAAGGTAGTGACAAAATCTTCAATACGGAGATCTCAAAAGCCCTAGTGTTTGGAACGTTTGTGACTGTTTTGCACAGAAGTCAATTACCATGTCTTTCCTCTACTCCTAGACAGCAACTTCCACTCATGACACCCAGGAAAGGCAAGTGAGGGAATGGGCTCCTGTCAAGGTACACTCTGAGTTTGAGTGCTGGAGACAGTGACTTCTTTTAGCCTAAGCTGGGCAGGGCCCTGGACTAGTTGGCTTCTCATGACGAATGTCAAGTTCTGCTGGCCCCTACATTCTGCAGCTGCCCAGGTATCTAGAATGTAGATTTTAGGTCTTTTCCTGGCCTAGTCAGTGGTTGGAGTTTTTCTATGATTAATCTTTCCTTTTAAGATTCTTAGGCTTCCAGAATGGTAGAGGTGCTAGATTGGAAACCAGACATCTGAGATCACCACAGGCTGTCATTACCCTCTCTCCCATTGAGTCTTTCAATATTCCAATGCATTTCTGAAACTTGTAGAGTTGGATCTCAGGGGAACATAACTTCGTGAAGGAGAAAAACACTTCAGTGTAGTTATGTGGGTAACCTATGACTGCCCACATTTTGTTGTATTTTCAGTTTTTAAAAATTGATTGGTATTCTTTATTGTCAAATATAAAGGATGTATTTGTGGTCAACATAATACTTCTAACCAGTATTATTTCCACTTTCCTGTTAGTTCAGAAAGAGGAGAAGAGAATTAGGAAAAAGATCTTCCCCATCTACCTAACATCCTGGCCATCCTCCTGGCTCCAACAGAGAGCATCTCAAGTGAAGTCTTGGCACAAGTACTGTTTGAGGCTTCAAGAGATTGATCCCTTAATCAATTATTTCTTTTCTGAATTGTGCACAGTGATGCCTGGAGGCAGAAGCTCACATGGGTGGAAGATCCGGTTTAGGTCACAGTAAATTTCAGAAACTTGGGAGGGAACCAGTGGTAGAATCCCCTTCTAGCCTGCCATGTGTCTTTTATTCCCATAAAGAAATCAAACCTACTAGGCTCAGAGACTGCTGGGCCCTTGTCTTTGGAAGGGGCCATCTGGCCCAGCTAGTCCAGCCCTGCACAGGCAGTAATATGCAAATTATGACTATCAATGGTGTTCACACTGTGCCATTTAAGTATCAGAAGCTGCAGAAGTCTGGAAATCAGAAAAGAGCAAGAACTCCAGATTGTCCCAAACACTGGGGATTTCTGGAAATACCAGCATTTGCAAGCCCAAGTCTGTTTCCTTGTCTTTTGTCTCTACTAAACTGTGTGCTCTATAAGAATGGACGACCATTGTACTTGATCACAACTGAGTCTCCATCCAACAGACAAGGCCTCAGAAATCCATTCTTGAGAGGATGGAGGGATCCAGGGCTGGAGCATCTTGCTAGGAGAAGTGTGTCTTTACTTTGGGCTGGAAACAGCTCTTACAGTTCCCTTTAAAGATGGACTTTGCCCAGTCAAAGACTTAGCTCCAAAGATATTATTAATTGGTAAGTGACAGGGTGTGAGTTTTACAGGCTCTGGACCACTCAGGGTCCAGCTGTTTCTTTGTAATGGGGATGGCTGTTTCCTCACTTGCACTCTGCCAGAAGGGGTTCACACTCTCTGACACCCTCTTGCAGAATGATGGCCTCTATTTGTCACATTCTCCTTACTTGGGGACAAGTTTAGAGAGTTTATTTAAAGAGTTTCCATCCTGAACATTCCCTCCTGAATTCTGAAATCTTTTCAAACTCTGGGATCTCCATGGCCATTGATTTCTCTGGTTCTCTTAGTATACACTGTCTTGGAAGTAGCATCTGTCCTAAAGTGACACTTTAAATGCTAGTATGAACTTGCTCCCTTCCAGTAGACACTGGCCATAGTAATTTCATACTGTTTCTAGACCAGAACCCTCTTTCTTCACTGGCTATTGATCGATACTTGTCAAATATTTCTAGGGAAGCTGAGAATTGATTGGATCTCATCATAACTGATAAGTCATGAACTTTGGAGAGAAGACTGTAGCAGTGACTTCATCCAAGCTAGACACTTCATATTCTAACTTTATTTTAAAAACCTCGCCATCAGGTGGAAGTCTACGGCTTCAGCCATGCCTGCCAGCACTCAAGAGGCTTTTAACAACAGTGAGAGTCACACTTGCAACCACTTCATTCTAAAAACAGAGTTAGAACCTGTCTGCTTCCTCAGCATGGGGAGTAGGGGAGGAGAGTGGGGCAGCGAGGATCCTTTAAATTCAGAAGGATTTGTATATCAATTTTATGGCACTGTAGGCTCTCTTCTCCTTCAACTCCTACACTTAACATTTTATTTTACCATTGTTTGGTCTCCGGTGTCAAATAAAGCACCTTTTATATTTAGTACAATAGACCCAGTGTGGAGTTTGTCTAGTCCAAAGTGCTGTGCAAACATTAACCCATCCAATTCGCCTTGACCCTGGCTTGTGCAGCCTGTTTAAACACTCCAGTTATCCTGGATAGGCACTTCAGGCAGTAGCTAGGAACGTTATAAAAAGCACATGAGAGTTTGAATATCTGCTAGGGTGTGTTACACGCTGATGTTTCCCCTGGTGTTAAAGATCTTAAAGCCAGATTGTTTACACTTCATGAGTCTTCCGGAAGAATGGTCAAGGGCAAAGTCATGAACTAGGAAAGGGCTGAAGAACTTGTAGGAGATGAGAGCTTCTGATGACAGACTCTCTAAACTATTCTGAAAGAGCAATGTCCAAGGGCTTTATTACTGAAGCAGAATTAAGCAACAAATTCTCAAGAATCTCCATAAATCAAAAATTGCTAACCCCTCAACAAATAAAAGTATCTGGCTATGGTTTGGGGAGTGCACATATTAATTTATCTAAATGATGTGTTGATTGTGCTTGCTTTCACAGCAGGAGACTGTTTTTCTTTCCATCAGAGGAGTCTACCTTGTTCCTGCTCCCTGACTTTGGAATTCGTACTACACTGTAAAAGGTCCATTCCAATTCTATCACGAGGAATGGAATTTGAGGAGTTCACAGTTATTTCAGCTCTCCAAACTTAACTTTTTTTCCCTCCATAAAACAGATACTGTATCTCATCATCAGAAGGAGTTTTTCCCCTTTTTTAATTTAAAAGTTGCACTTAGCAACAGAAATGTAAATCTTCCCCAATTTCTCATGTCTAGTTACGGCTTTCAGAAGTCCCCTGAGTTCTTGGAACTCAGATTCCTCATCTGTGAAATACAAGGTGTTTGAAAAATCCGAGTGCTAAGGTTTCTTAATGCTCACAATTAATTTGGTGTTTCAATGACTTCTACCTTGACTTAAGCAAATTATAGCCGAAGGCAAAAAAACCAGTAGTCTAAAAATGTTGTATTTTTGTGAGATATTAGTACTTTTAGTATGATGCTTCACAAGAGATGCAGGTGACTGATAGATTGGAGCTCTTCCTTGCTCTGTGTGTTTCTACTTTCGACCCAGTGGAGAAGTATGTGTCTTCACATCTGATGTCTTTGCAGCTCACATCATTGGCTATTGAAATAACAGCTGAACCGAAAACAAAGAAAAATGGTATCTTCAAAATGAATGCTTGTGATCATTTAGTTCTGCTTTTGTCTCATTCACATCTAGATATGAGATTGTCTGTCAAGATAAATAAAAATTTCTCATTGTCTTTTGATCATCTCTTGTGGATTGAACACATAGTATAGCTCCTGGGTGCAGCTTGGTGGTAGGGCACTTGAATAGTGTGTATGAGGCTGTGGGCTCTAGCATCTACATAAAATAAAGTTATAAGTACCTAAAAGAAAGAGGATCAGAGAAGATACCTGTTCACGTGAGAAGTGAGTCTGACCTCAGTGGCCCCAAACAGTGAAGAGATTATGGTCACGAGCAGCTTTCTATACATCCCTACTTAGTACTAAAGAGTAAATAAAAAAACAAAACAAAACAAAACACAAAACAAATCTTCTAAATTTGCAAAAGGTGAAATTATAATTTCTTTTCAGAGTTTTTTCTGTGCTTTCAAAACAGTCAAATATAAGTTATTGCAGCATGAAGCTGTGATGTTGAGATGGACAAAGCATGATGGGAAACGTGGCTTGGTTAGGCATTCTCACACCTAGGCTTGGCAGAATCAGCCTCTTACAAGATCCTTTCTGCTCTTCTCAGGTCTTGTAAGTGATGGGTCTGATGTGGGCCTTGCTCTGTGCCTGACACATCCTCAGGAATGTCATTAAGTCAAAGATGAAAGCCAGTTCTCATGAAGTACCCCCAGGGCAACATTGGCAGCTGTACCTTCTGTATCACGACTGTCACATCTTCAGGTGAGAAAGCACAAACATGGAGAACAGGCCTTAGTCCCAGTGTCTCTTCTGCCTCTTTCCTTGTGCTGCAAGTGGATCCCCCAAGTTCTGTTGGCTAAAAGTCTTGCTTTTAGAGTAGGTTCTGGTTGTGTTTTGCATAAAATCATAAAGATGCAGAATTGTAACATAGAAAGTAAAATGGCAACTTGAGACATGTAGAAATGTCTTCCCAGGCAAGAGCATCAGGAGAAGAACTGGAAAATCACTGCATTCAATTTGTAGTTTTAAAAAGTGTCGTTTGAAGTTTGTACAGTGTAGTTAAGTTATAAACCATGAATTTACTATGACTCAAAACAGCTATTCTCTACAGATGAAAAAAATGGTGACAAAATTATTCAGAAGTTGTCACCTTACACAAGTGCCTTCTTGTTAGGTGGATGATGACCTTATTGTTAGTGGGAGTCTATGCATTTGGCAAAGGGAGGGGTCCTCTGATCTCCACATTGAACATAAGCTGAGGGAATGAGAGAGCAAGCTTTAAACTAACACAAACATGTCAGATCACGCTCAACTGGCTGAAATCAGAATGGAGATTTGTAAACATATTTATAGAGTGAGAGTTTACACAATACAGTAGAATTTTCAGAGTTACTATTTTAAATCTGCTTGGGATAATTTTTCTTATTTTTGTGTTTCTCCAAAATAGGTTTCAGTAGCTTTAGTAGGTTTGTGGAGAAAAAGTTAATTCAATTATGGAGCTGTTCCAAGATGGAACACATATTTGGATTCAATAAGAAAAAAAAATCCCCAGATCATTTTTAGTATGTTTGCAAAGCAAAAATAGCTGGTGCTATGAGTTTCATTTTTGCCAAAATTATGGCATTCATCACAGAAAAGAAAGCTACGTGGACATCTTCTGGGAGTGATTCCTATAGCCATGAGGCTGGTGAGGGAACTTGCTTGGGAATGTTTATTCTCTCTAGCAGAGGATCTCCTTTACCCCAGTGCCCTGCTATACAGGAGAGTTTTTCTGGGCCAGTCCCTTGGATTTGGAGTAACTGAAGAAAAAAAAAAACCTTTTTTTGTTTTGGATCTGAACATTATTTGTTTAGATGATGTATTTATTGAGTTTATTTCAGACTTTTTCCTTCATCTTTTATACGAGAGCAATCTCTAAAATATGTCAACAAATTCCAAATTTTGTAGAATAAAGACCCTTGCTTGTTCCCTCTTTTAGCTAACTTTTTATGCTTTTTCTGTAGAACACATAGATGACTGTCGGTGGAATACTCAGAATAATCACATTTCAGGATTGTTGACAGTGTCTCCTACAAAAACATCTTCTAGTGGTGTCTTTCGTGGGTCTACATTAATAACATTTGAATAAATTTTTTAACTTATGACTTAATACTAATTACAAAACCATATTCTGAGTGAAAAGCAAGCATGGATTATAACCATGTATCTCCAGTGGATGGACAGTATACAAAGAGCAACCCTAAAGAGTGGATGCAATGTACAACCTTAGTCCCTCCTTCAAGCAACCTATGACCCATTTTTTAAGTACTAGCTCCTGTTGTGGGTATTTATGCAGGGCACTTCTTTCAATGTCTGTTAAACTTTGCTTGTCTCCTTGCATCAAAGCCTTTCTACATTTATAGCCTTTTGCCAAGTGCTTATTCACTGTTTGACATTGTGGGACATCTGATGGAGTTAATGGGAAATAGTTTTCAATCCACAGGAAAAAGATAGAGATTCACAAGAAGGGGGAAATCTGAATGTACAATAGTGATATACTGTAGCCAGAAGTTTCTGGCCTGTCTGGCCTGAAGTCCAGACCTTCAGTCCTGCAGCTGCTTAGCCCAAATAACCACAAAAAGGCTTATATTAATTATAAGCTGTTTGGCTTATGACTCAGGCTCATCACTTGCTAGCTCTTTTAACTTAACCCATTTTCATTAGTTTGTGTATTGCCACATGGCTCATGGCCTACCTGTGTTTCTTCACATCTTACTTTCTTGGGTGGCAGCTTACAGCATCTCTGTCTGATTCTGCCCTCCTTCCTCTTTATCTATGCTTTGTTTTTCTGCTTGCCTATAAGCTGACTTGCCATAGGCCAAAGCAGCCTCTTTATTAACCAATTGTATTCATAGCATATAGATGGACATCCCATATCAACATACCACAGCACAAGATTGATGGGAAGAGCTGCAGGAACCATAAAGAGGGCCTATCAAAGGAGCCAGGATCCAAACATCTTATTACAGAAGGCAAAGTGACTCCTGACCAGCAAGAGGCAGAATAAAATTGCAGCTTTCAGCTCTGCGTTGTGTGAGTGCACACATGCTAAGAAATTAAGTTATGTGCTACACATACTGTAGTGGGATTATATTGTTACATTGTAAATAATTGTCCTGCCTCCTGGTTTAATAAGAATGCTGACTGGCTGAAGGCAGACAGGAAGTGTAGGTGGGGCTACTACACTAAGAAAACTCTGAGAACAGGAAGAACAGAGCAGAGATGCCAGAGAGAGTCAGACGAGATGTCAGCAGACGCAGAGGAAAGATGTTGAAATGCTGCTGAGAAAAAGTACCTAGCCACATGGCTGAATAAGACAAGAATCATTGATTAGTTTAAGAGTAAAAAGTTAGCAAGTTATATGCCTGGGCCCTAGGTCAAGCAGCATAAAATTAATATAAGCCTTTGTGTGATTATTTGGTGCTATGCAGCAGTGGGGCTGTGAGTGGGTCTGAATCTCAGGACTAGGCTTAAAAAAGTCTGGGCCAGAAACTTAATACAACAACCTACGTTTCAGTCGATCACAGACTTCTTGTACCATAGTAGTCCCATTGGAGTTAGGAAACTATGATACCTGTTCTTCATTCATTGTATTACAGTCACTCCCAGGATTCAGGTCAGCAGTGCTGGGTGGCTTATAGCCTAGGAGTGATGGGATGAAGCACCTATCTTAGGGGTGTGATGACCTAGAGCATCCAGCTTTGTGTGAGCACACAGTGTGATGCTCACATCACTACAGAGCCTCCAAAGGATACAGTTCTTACATCCCGTTCCTGTTAAGTGGCACAAGATTGTGCTACCAGATTAGAGTGTTTTTGTCCTCACGACCACATGGCAACTTGGCAAAAGCACTGCTTCTGTGGTCTCTTAGGAAGGTTGTTTCATGGCTGCTTGTCTCTAAAAGGAAGTATTTATGAAAATATTTATACCACGGGGATTAAACTAAAATGGGAAAGTTGCTGTCTTCAGGCCATTGGGAAACCATTCAAAGATAACCTTTCAAGCTCAACCTTGTGTAAGTAGAGCCTCCCGCTCTTAAAGTTATATACAAAATATGTTACAAGTATCAGCCAATGACAGATGTAAAGATAGGTCCCACAGTTAGTGGGTTAGCTTAAGGCTTAATGTTAGCTACTAATTCTAGTATTTGAAGCATCCATCTGGCTTCTGAAAATAGGGGGCAAGGCTATTTATTTGGTTCTTTATTTTGTTGTTAGGAAGACAAAACAACAAAATGCAAAACCACCCAGACCCTCTTATGCCTTTAGATAGAAAAAATAAAACAAAATTCTCCCTGTGATGTGACGTGTGTCTAATACTTTTCCACCTCAATTTTGGTGTGTGCTATCAAAAAGAAATTTATTTTAGCATTTATTTATTATTTATTTATGGTTCTATGGACCCAAATTCAGGGACTTCTTGAGTTAATTGTGCTGTACTACTGAGCTATACCACAGTCCCTCCATCTTAGTATCTTGAAAACACCCCTCCCCCTCCGTGTGTATATGTGTGGTGTAGTTTAAGAGTTAAGTGACCACCTCTGGTGGTCAGAGGTCAAAGTCAAGAGCTAGTCCGTGACCCTTGCCTTGTTCGAGACTAGTCTCAAGACTGTGACTGCTGAGTAGGTCAGGCTAGCTGGCCTCTGAGCCTCTAGGGCTTCTCATCTCTATCCCCCAGATTACCATAAGAGGCTTGGGATTACAGACTTGTGCCACTATGCTTGGCTTTGTGTGGGTTTTGGGGATTTGGACCTCAGGTCTTCATGCATGTACCACAAACAGTTTAACTACAGAGCCATCTCCCCAGTCCATCACCTTTAAAATCTGGACCTTAGTGGGATTTTAATGTGACTGCTCTATTTTACCAGTCCTCTTACTGCATGCAGCTGCAGTGCAGCTATAGGAATCGCATCACCCTTTAAACACTTGAGTCTTAAAGGCCCCATAGCTGTTATAGAAAAGACTTAAGTTTCTGTGCCTGCCATTGTGTATGCAGGTTCTTTCCTTTCCCAACACTTCTTCCAACCCAATGCTCTAGAGTTATCTATTTCATCTGGTGTCTCATTGATTTTGAAAAACATTACTACTAGTTTGTGCTACTCAAGCTTGGCTATTTAAATTAAATCATATTCTTCCATATTAGTCCCTGAATTGTTTCTTTTTTTTCTAGGAAGGTCACTGTGTGTAAGACGAGTGAAGAACCTTCCCCTACTGTGACTGTGCCCTTTCCCCTCTTCACCTTTATTTATCTTTAATGATTAACTGTGATGTGTGTATGAGACCAGAATAATTTATTGAAGGAATTAACTGCAATCACAAGGTCACCTTTAGTCTTGAGATGAGAAATTATAAATCCAGTATTTGGTTATTTTCAAAGTTCAAAAAAGCAAGCAAAGCAAATTGACTGAATCAGACTGCTTCAAACACACAGATTGTACCCTAGTACCTGCTTTGATATGCTGGTGTATAGTGGAGTATAACTGGGGCAGTAAGAGAGACCTGGGTACTGAGAATGGACTGCCTCCATTCTCCTAGTCATTTTGGCCATTTTGGCCAAGTTGTGTGACTGGCAATATCCTTAGGAAGAAACATAGTCCCCAAAGTGAGATTGGACAGGATGACATTGGTATACAGCTATGTGCAATGTGCAGTGTGAGAAAACAGTTTTTCAAATTGCAGGGTTTTATGCCCCATGATCCACCCTGCTGTGTGCAGAACCCATACCCAGTGCCAACTCTTTAAACACAGAGTCTGTGGCAAATTCACTCTTTTGCCTTCTAAACCCACTCCATAACAAATATTGTAGGAATATTTGCTGAATATATGATGAGATAATACGTTTAAGTGCCATTGAAGTAACTCTCTTTTCTTGGTAAGGATTTTAAAGTGGTAAAGGATTTATAGAAGCTAATACAAGTGAAGACTGGCCCCATGTGTCAACTAGATTCTTGGATTTTGGGAGCTCTAAAGAGTTTCTTTTGCTGGGTGTTTGCCTCAAAGGAAAACCACATAGACGTTATAAATTTTTGTATTTATCTGAAGACTTGGAAGGCTGGAACAACATGGACACTCATGCCATGTATTGTATAACTTATTGAGGTTTAATAATATGCTATACAGAAGAACCATTTAAAATGTTATTAAGCATATTTACTATATTTACAATTATATAGTCATTACAACAATCAGCTTTAAAAATATTTTCCTCTTTTTAATATGAAGAAACTTATCAGCACATTTGTTTAAAAAATTCAGGCTGAGACAGCTGGGTTGAAGATTAGTGCTTGTTATACAATCGTGAGGGCTTGAGTTTGATCCTCAGCACCTATGTAAAAAATCCCATGCATAAAAGTAACACGAGTAATCCCAGTTCTTGGGGTGTGGAGATCAGCAGATCCACAGGGCTCAATGGCCAGCCAGCCTAGTCTACTTGATGATCTCCAGGGCAATGAGAACCCTACCTCAAGAAAGCAATGTAGTTTGCCTTTGTTTTCCACCTAAATGTGTGTGTGTGTGTGTGTGCGCGCACACACACACACACACACACACACACACACACACGCACGCATCCATGCACGCACACACACATGAAAGGCTGTATAAGTATGTCTTCAGGGTTATGATTTGAGCTTAACACTAAGAAGAAACCAAGGAGTGGCAGGCATATAGATTTCTGGATATTAGATCCTTCATGACAGAGCCCCAATACTTTTTCACATCTTTGACAAATGACTGATATTTAAGATGGATATGACTGTGTGTGTTGGTTTTTGTTTTAGTGCTGGAGATCAAACCCAGGGACTTGTGCTCATGAAGCATGCTCTGTTCTGAGATACACCCCAGGCAAATGTGTAGAAGTTGGTAAGTCTGGACATATGCATGTGTGATATAGGTGAGGTAATATGCATGCCCATTGCCTCCCAATGCCCTTCTCTGGTGATAAGTGAAGCCTTCCATCTTGGGCAAGTTCCTAGTGTGTGGTGTAGTGTTGCTAACTATGGAGCAATATTAGGAGACAGAAGTTGCCTCACACAACCATAGCTTTATGCCTTTTAAATAATAATTCCTCTCTGCCCCTCTACCTGGGTCCTGGCAATCACCATTCTGATAGCTCTGTGAGTTTGATGATTTAAAATCCCTGGTGTAAGTTGTCAGGCAACATTTTTGTTTCTGTGACCTGATTGTCTTCTTTAACATAATGCCTTCCAGGTTTACCCTGACGTTTTTGTAGGTGAATGGAATGGCCAGACTTGCGGGTTCTTGGTTATCTGGCTTCTGGATGGGGGCTGGTTGCCAGAGAACTACCACAGTCATTGCTGTGGTGAGGGAGAGGAGGGTAAAAGGTGAGTTGACAACCAGTTGTCAAAACTGTGACCAGTCACACCAACACAGAGCAGCTGTAATGGTAACCCTCCCACATTCCTTGCTCTATGTAGCCACTGCATCTGGCTGGTCCCCAGACCATGTTCAGAAAGAATGAGAAGATGGTAGCATAGAAGTGCCCTGAATTCTGTGGTTGCACATAAGAAGATGGTTTAGGAACACACTCTTTACATCAGTGGTTCTCAACCTTCCTAATGCTGCAACTTTTTAATAGAATCTCTCATGTTATGATGACCCCCAACCATAAAGTTATTTCATTGTTACTTCAAAAGTGTAATTTTGCTTATTCACTGTTATGAATTGTAATGTAAATATCTGATCTGCAGGATATCTCATATACAACCTCTGAAAGGGTCATTAGACCTACAAAGGGTCATAACCCATAGGTTGAGAACCATTGATCTACAGCCAGGTGGTGAGAGTATAGCCAGGATTTATTTGCTCCCAGTGCCTGAGGTGGGTCAGTCTTGCTGGAAAGTATTGGCACTGAGTTAGAGCATGGCATACTCAGCAGGAGGGCTGCTACTGTGGGAAAACACCTGATATGGCTGTGCACAGCAGGGTTAATGCACTAAATGCTGTGTCCTACGTGGGCTATTTGGAAGCACCAAGTGATGAGAAAACACTTTTAGGAACTCAGTTGCATTTTCTTTTATTCCTTCATCTGCTCATCACACCCGTGGCTGTTTCTTGTCCCAATAGTTGTGGCTCATGCTGTGCTGAACACAGACATGATTGTTCATGGTCCTTAGAATACATCGCATGGTTTAAATGGTTGTCACTTAAAGGGATCTTTACTGAGCCCTTGGCATCACAGATTGCCCTGACATTGTGATAATTTGTGAACTTGTGTTTTATTTAAATATTGATTATAGTTTCGTACAGCGCTTTTCAACAATTTAATTAAAATATAATTACATTACCTCTCCTCCCAGTGACTTCTTTCCCATGTTCCACACTCTCTCTTCCTGATTCAGGACCTTCTCTCTTTTTTTTTTTCAATACTTATTTATTTATTTTTACTTTTGAGAGTATATTATTTTTTTTTCCTTCTTTATTTTGTATTTATCAAAAAAACAGTAAAAAGAATTTAAAAAAATGCCGAAGAGTTAACAATAACTATACAGAGGATAATAATCATAAGCATGGCTTATCAAGGGTGGAAATGCAAATAAGATTACTACACATATATTTTCTTTGTGTTCAGCTTTCCCTCTGAATTTTTTTTTCCATCCCTGTATATCCTTATTGAAGGTCTCTTCCCCCTCCCACCACATCTGATCATTTT
>PVIH01002472.1:104924-188845 GCA_004025045.1 Sigmodon hispidus | reverse complement strand
GATGGGAATGTCTTAGTTCTCCAGTGAACAGCTGGCAAAAGCATCTTAGCCCCACAAAGAAGGATCCTTGACAATATGCTTTTACACTGTGAACACAGAGGTAAATTTTCCTCTTGCATCTACTTTGCCCTATCTCATTGGTTCATAGGAAGGATTTGTTGCCTTAATTTTACCCTGTATTTTTAAAAAATATATATATCATTACAGACAGGGTCAGAGTTAGGCTAAAAACACAGGTTCCCAATCTCTGCAGTTGCTGGCAAATTACCCAGTCTTGGGTCTTCATCTATACAATTATGATAAAAAACAGTGCCTGATTTGTAGATCTGGGATGAGAATTACTTAAATAAAAACACATATTAAGACCCTTAGACTCATGCAATGCATTATTTGCTGTTATAATGTCAGTAATAATACTGTTACCAAAAATTATAAATCTCTTTCAAACCTTTGAGTGAGAAATTATTTGAGCTGAAATACATTAATTGTTGGCACCTCTAATTATTTAGTTATCAAAAGAGGTCATGTAAGTTATCTTCAGAGCAAGGAGCTGTGAGTTTTAAATTTAGAACAACAGTCATGGATAGAAATAAATCTATTCTTCCTGGTATTGTAACTCCTCAGATACAGCTAGTTCAACAAACATATCATATATTTGCTCTTTTCTCAAGAGCTACAGATAAATGTAATGCTGCTGAATGAATGCTCACCTTCCTCAGCAAATTTGGAGGAGACAGCCCATAGGAAGGGGCTGGGACACTAAGATGCATGGGGATTCTGAGAACAATATTGTCTGTCTGCAAGACTGGGCTCTAAGAAAGGGCAACAGAACTTGAGTTCAGCTTGAAACAACAGAGAAAGCTTAAGGAAAAAATGAGAGAAGAGACCTTTCAGGCAGAGGGACTGACTCAGACCACAAGTAGGCTCACACAGATGGGTTCCCACGGACTAGGAAGCAGTGAGAAGTTGGAGATGTGAGGAGGCTGGAGGTGTGCCTGCCTGCCCAGAGCTCCATGACTAAGGTTGAATATTATGTTCCTCCATGTCTGTCTCAAAATTCAAACCATGTTTGCACTGGATATGAAAAAGGAAGGAGACGCTTTGATGGATGACATCTTAAAGAGATGTCAAGGCCTGGTGGGACCATGTTGAATGCCACTTAGTTCTCTTGATGCATTGTACTGAAGTTTCTTTCCTTGGAGTTAAATCACTATGGTCATTTGCATGAGAAGAGGGTCTTTGTTTGGGGGACTTCATCTGCTCCAGTGACCACTTAGCTCTCACTTCATTGTCACTGTCTCTTCAGAAAGACAGAGTGACAAGTGGACTCAGAGAACAGTGGCAGGAGCAAAGGAGCCCTTGGGGACCAGAGGCTTCCTTGTCATGTAAATAGGAGCAGAAATAAAGAAGAGGAGAGGCTCTGAGGCTGGGTCTGAGGGACTAAGGCAGGCTCTCCATGGGGGCAACACAGGCCTTTAATATTTATCAGGGCGGAATTTTTCTCTGCAACACTAGTTCTTCATGAAGTCCATTTCCACAGAGTCTTGACTATAGCAATTGCAACATCTTAGAGGGTATTTATCTAAGATGTAAAAATGTGTTTTGTTTCTGATTTAATCACTACAAATGGATATCATGGTTTCATTCAAATGGCAGAGATGAAGTAGCAAAAGGGAAAAGATGCAGTGAGCATCACATGTCACAGGGAAGAGTGAACCTACTCAGGACCTTCTGTCTTTGAGGTGGAAACTTACTTTCACACTAAACGTCTAGATCACAAACTTGTATGAAAACATACATTATGGACAAAATAGCAAAGAAAAAACATTGATGCATTCAACAGACATTCTCTGTACACAATGTGAATTCTGTTGTATTGAAAGCACAGTGAGGAGACCCAGACAGCGGATGGTGAGAAAGTTTCTCCTTATCTGATTCCAAAGTGGTTAATGTGTTCTGGTTAAGAGAAAGAAGCCTTCAAATGTTGCTGTCAGCACCTACTCATTTGATGGACAGATTCCTTAGTGAAACCTAAAAGAGTGAGTGACCCTGGAAGCAATTCGTGCATGCATACTGCATCAGTTTTAAGGAACCCAGGGTCAGTTTCACCCAACAAACTCCAAGCGATAAACAACTTCACTATTGTGTAGTCAAAGAGACAACGAGGGAAGCCAGAACCATTGGAAAACAAAGAAAACCAAAAGACCAAGGGTATGCGCTTGAAGCTGTGCATGGTACACTTTGCTTCAGAATGCAGCCTGCTTCCTGTCCAGATAAGAATAATGAGGACACAAGTAGCTCATCATCTTACCTTTGCAGCTGGTGAAAAGTTATCAAGGGGAAGCAGAGCCAAGCAGAGACCCTGTTGGGTGTTATTTTGCCATGAGACTTTCTTCCTTGTCATGCAGCCTTGCAAGGCCTTTGATTGCATTCATCTGGGAACTGCAGCTGAAAGAGAAAGACTGTGACATCAATGGCAACTATTCTTGATTGTCTCAGAGCTGCTAGACACTGAGGGAGGCCCAGAACCAGAGATTCAATTTTACAGAGTAGACTAATGCAGGTACATCTGGAGGCAGAATGATGAATTAATTAAATGGGGACACCTGGCTTCAGTTTTACATGTCAATAAGAAGACTTCACACAAACTGGGGAGATGACTTTTTCCAATAAAGTGCTAGCCTTGCTATTGTGAAGTCATGACCCCACCTCCCACCACTCAGGACTCAAATTTTTTGAAAAGCCAGATATAGTGGTTCTTCCTTGTAATCCTAGAACTGGGAAGACAGATAAAAGGAGGATTCTTGGGCCTTGACAAACAGCCCACCCATTAGTGAGCATCAGGTCAGTGAGAGAGCCTGCCACAAAGCAAAGTGATGGACCCTGAGGGATAATACTTCTAGATTTCGCATATGTATGCACAAACATATGCACACACTGCTAATGTTGTCTTCTGATCTCAACAAATACACATCTACACATATACAACACACTGACAGACATAATATACACACACACAACACAGAGTCACCCTTCCCCAAAGCTGTGCAGACAAACTGTGTGTGACACACATCACACACAGACATATATAAAAAGACATATTTGTCACACACAAAAAAAAAAATTATATTACAAATCTTTATGCCTCAAGCCCAAAGAAATTAAATTAATTTTATTTATTACCCTACTTCATATTTATTTCTCTCCTATATCTTCTATTACAAAAACCATTATCTTTAACTTCCTGGTGACCGAGACAGAAAACCTTGACAGTTACACTACAATGCCCATTGCTCCCAGACCTTAGTATATCTTGTTTGGTGTTGCCTTACAGTCTCTTTTCAGAATCACCCTACCTATCGCTGCTTCTCTGCAAGCAGAGGTCCCAAGAGCACAGCACTGAAGCGACCACCGAATGCCCTTACTGCCCAGATGAAGCCTTATCTCTTAGACCTGCTACTCTGTGGCTTTGACTTTTGTTTGAGAAGTCTCATGGTTGCTCTTCCCCGCTTATGACATCAACACAAACTTTTCACCATCACACCATTACTGAAGAGAGCATCTTTGTCTTCCTCTGACCACAGTAAACTATAGCTTCTTCTGTGGTCATGGTTCCGTCTCTGTCTGTCCCTCAGCACTTGTACAGTTGTTCACCAGTCTTCTCTTCCATCTGTCCTGTCCATTGATGTGTCCCTCCAGTTCTCTCATAAAGTGTTGTGACATGGCTGTTGCCCTTTTGAACTGTAATCTAATGAGATACCTGGATATCACCTATTAACTAGTGATTGTAGAAGGAAGGGTTTATGGTGCCATGGGTCATCAGATTCATCTGATTCCTCCTGAGAATTCGACACTGTGAATGGTAGGTGGGTTAAGGATCTCATGGGGCCCTGCCCTTAGCCAATAATTTGTAGACAGCTAATAGTTGTTAAAAGGGAAGAGCTCCAAGGCTCTACCCTTTCCCAAAGCTTTGTAGACAATTACTGGGCCTTGTCAAACAGCCCACCCATTAGTGAGCATCAGGTCAGTGAGAGAACCTGCTACAAAGCAAAGTGATGGACCCAAGGCCAGGGGTTGCTTTGACTTCTATAATATAGCTGATTGTACAGTGATTATGTTCTTGTACATAATCCCTCATCCAAAGCACAATCTTACAAAGAACTCTAAATATAATTATTTGCCAACCTGGAATTGAGTGGAATCTCTGGGAATGGATAGAATTTTATTCATATAACACTGTCCATGATGAATCAAAGCCATGAACTACTCATTCATCTCTCATAGTACCTTTGAGTGTAGCACATCACACAGTCAGAAAGTGAAAACTACTTGAACTATAAACAACCAGACATGTTGTAAGTACAAGAATATGAATGAGCAGGAAGATTAACCTTGGGCAATTTGAGAGTAGTGACCCAGCCAGCCCTGGGAAAGTAAGCATGTGTTAGGAGATAGGGCAACAAATTCCAGTCAATTTCACTGTCTTTCCTATAAGCAAACATGTGTCTTGATTCTTATGAGGCCCTGTTATCACTGACTACTTTTCAGTCTCTGTCCTCATTAGAAACTACCTCATTGTGGAACATGGTATTGATGCTGTGATCTCTATTCAAGGATTCTTTCCTATCACCCTCTCCCATGGGACAATGTAGGTCAAGTCTGTTGTGGATAGTGTCAAGTTCAAAGTTTGTTATGGTGACCCACAATAAAGATTTTAATCAAGGAACTGTGGTAGCATTCTGAGAACTGGCAGATTCAAATAATCCTGTGGTAAGTCATAGCGCAGGCTACCTACCTGCCTAATTGAATAAGTTTTCTGAAAAGGCTTTAACTCTTTGTGAGAACATTTACCCCCAGAACTCCAAATGTATCGTGAGGATATGAAGTAGGATATAATGCATATTGGCTCTTTGTGGTCTTTGGGGAGACTGCTTCATGGACATCTTCAGACCATAAACACAGAAACACTCTCCAAAACAGCAACTGAAGTGTTTCTAAAAGATGTGAAGTCACAGGAAGCATAGCAATAAGGGATCTGAGAAGTGAATTCTTTGACTGCAGATGTGACACTGCATGCTTCCCCAAAGCTAACGACCACAGTTCCAGCAGCCCTTAGTAAGATGTACATTGCTCCTAAACTTAATCCTTTATCATAGTTCCTTTCCCCATATGACATACTTGATAACATGGTCAGATGAAGAAACTGAGTTTTAGAAGAGAATTTACTGTCCAAATCACTCCCTTTCTTAGTAACAAAGTCAGATGTAGTGTCCTGTGCTACTTGGGTTCCATGAATCAGGCTCTGGCCTGTGGACTGGAAAAGGACACAGACACACCAGTCACTCACTCAGGGAGAATGCTACTTTATTGACTCACCATTTCAGCTTAAATAAGGAGGCTACCTTTGGCAGAAACACAGTGGAAGTTCCCCAGGGGGCTGAAGATTACTGACTTAGTAAAAAAGCCCAGCTTCCTGAACCATAACCCACTGCCAGGAAAGCCAAAACAATATGGGACAATGGGAGACACAGCATATGCAACTAGATGTGTCCTTCAAGGCTCAGAGTGCAGGTGAAGGTCAGGGCAGGGGCCTATAGTCAGAATCCAAGACTCCTTGTTTATCAAGACTTTATCTTTTGTTGGTGTAGTGGTCCATTTCAAAGACTCACACAAATGTTTGGACCTAATAATTGACCTAGAATAATTGAACTGTAATTATTTGTCACAAGAAACAAGAGGCAAAATAAATTCCTTTAAACAGACCATTTTATGAGCTAAATCACACATAGGCACACACCTGCTCATTTGCATATTACTTGATAGAAGAAGAGGTCACAGTGTTTAGACATATTTTTTTGGTTTCACTAAGCAAATAATATTCTCAGAAAAATAACTCTTTGCCAATATCAGCTTGTACACAGTTCCTACATCAGTGGCCACACAGGCATGCAGGGTAGTATACTGGCTCAGAAGTCTGATGTACAAAATACTGTGTGGTGGAGAGTAAGTAGTTTTCTCCAGCTTGGATGTTTTATAATTTAAAAAGTCACAGATAACTAATTTAAGTTCATTGTTTTCCAGACTTATAAATCACTAATTCATAAGTTTCTGTAACACACATACTTGACATATGTGTACTAGTGAGAGCAGACTATAGAGGTTCTCTAATAGCAAGCATATGTAGGAGACCAAAGGGCTGGTTAGCCTGATGAATTGGGGGGGGGGTCTGTGGTGTGTGGAGTGTTCAGTATTTAAATGAAGAGCTGATGAAGATCAACATCAAAAGAAAATTAAAATTAATTACTACAAATAACATAGTCCAGACTCCAGAGAAGGAGATTAAAGACATACAACTGTGAAATATAGTGACAAGATACTGGCCTGTCCTCTATTCCAAATGCATGTTTAGTCTTCAGTAAGCCTATTGTTAGTATTTTCTTAAACCACCAAACTAAGCACCAAGTTTATACTACTACATGTTTACTATGTGAATTCCCATATGTATTCATTATAAACATACACAGATGCAAATAAAATAATTACATCAGTAAGAGACTCCAAACTGTAACCCACAAGTTTTCACTCACAAACATTGTCCCGTCTAGTCCTGTGGAAACCACTTGAGTTTTTGCTGGAAAGACAGTCCTGGAATTTCCAATGTATTTTGTTTTATTCTTTTACTTCTGGTTAGTGCTCACAAAATGCCCTATGTTGTGGTGGTCTCTGTGGTTGTAAAAGGTTCTGTGGCTGTAGCGGTGGTCATTGTGATGAGCAAAGGCAATGTTTAAAGAGAAGTTTGTTAAGTACTAGTCATACAAGATGAGGATCTGAGTTCCAATCTCAGCACCAGTGTAAAAGGAGTCTGGGAAAGTTGTCTTAGACCTAGGTCAGCTAAACTGGCCAGTCAGTGAGCCACAGGTTCAATACAAAACTGCATGCCAATAAAATAAAATAAGTTTGAAAATTATAAGAAGATATTTGACATCAACTTAAGGCTTCCATGAATACCAGAACATACATGTACATACACATGCACATTACATCACTCACACACTAATAAAGTAAGAAATCTACATCTTTTGATGAGCTTATAATACAAATTTGCAAACAGGTACATGTATATTAAAAGATAGTCTTCTGCTATTAGTCCAGACTAAACATAAAACTGCCTGTTGTTACAGGTACTCCGGAACAGGACCAGAACTTCTGTTCTGTTAAGCATGAAAGAGTGGTCACTGTTAAAGCAGGTTGGTATTGAATCTCACACTCTAGCAGATGCACAAGCCAGTAAACATCATGCCACTGTTCTTTTATGTATACACTCACTAGTGAATTTTTGCTACTAGAAGCATATCTTTTTAGAATATTATATAAAGTTGACTAAGCATACCAAGTTTAGACAGACTGAAGCTGCGGGCGTTTTACACCTTTGTAAATATAAAGCTGCAAAGGTGACTTTATAAATGGTCTTCTCTTGACTCCCCAGATCAGGGCAGCTTTCCAAACACAAGTTCCAGGGACATTTTTGCAGAGAGAGGAATGTGAAGAAGGTTACTTAAGGTCGTAATAAACCGTAAAGATATAGAAAGCTTCCAAGAGGATCCTGGGGAATATGTACATAATATGCTGTCTGGATGGAAAATGTTCTCCTACCTTCTAGAAAACTGGGCATTTAAAAGGCAAAGACCTCTAGTGAAAAAAAAAAAGAAGAAAAAACTAAAAGTTTGAGTTTTCTTAAATCTCAGGCAGGCTAGCATGTAAAAGGATGAGATTGAATTGTCATTAAGAACTGAAATTAATAAGAAAAATTTCAAGGAATAAAACGTAAAAGACTAGAGATTTCACAGACCAAAAGATTGGAGAGCAAGCTAAAAAAGAAAATGCAGGCATATTCAACTTCAGCTCTTTAAAACTCAACAAAAGAAGGCTCTTGGCTTTGCTCAGTCATGAACAAAAGGCCCTGGTAACAGGCTGCTTGCCATGACCTCACAAGCTCTCAGATGACTCCATGATTCATGAGCTGAGTGTGTCTGCTGTGTGTCCACACAAGGACTGGGGGACATGTGCTGCCCAGCAGCACAGCATCACCGAGTACCACATGTAAGCAATGCTGAGCATGTGTGAACATAATGCAGCTCTATTTTTAAAATGTGAGTTTACTATGACTTCTAATCCTACATTAGATGTCTATTTCATGATCCGAAACAGTGTGTTTATTTTAGTCTGTGGTATATTTTAGAAACATGACATTATTGCAAAGAAATAAAGAATGAAAAGGGAAAGATTGCATCCAGAGAGTCTTCTGATACTTGGCTGGAGCCTCCAGAGCGATTAGGAACATGTCAGTGACTCATATAGACATATGGTACATGAAAAGAATAGACATGCTTGTCTCTAAAATATTGTCAATTATTTTTTGTACTGAGTACATGGTATGGCAGTCTGGGATTGGCTTGGTGGCCTGACAGTAGTGCTTTCTATTCCAAGGTCATGGGGGAAGTAGGACCCAGCAGGCATAACTATGTCTTTCTCCCTAATCCCCTGCTCATTCACAGATACACTGACACTCTAGTCACTCTTCCTGAATCCAGCTTTGTTCCTTAGGTCTCCTCTCTGGAACCACCGTGCTTTGCTTCTTTGTTGTTATTTGAGACTATCTCACAGAGAGCTCTGGCTGGCTTAGAACTATGTGGAATAGGCTGGCCTCAGACTCATCTAAATCCACCCATCTCAGCCTGTCAAGTTCTGGGAATAGAGGCATGACTAATCTTTTTGAGACAGGTTCTAATATACTCCAGGCTTACCTCCAACTTGCTATGTAGCCAAGGATGACCTTGAACTCCTGATCTTGTGTCTACCATATTTTTTATATGTTGCTGTACTTGGTTTGCAAGAATTTTGTTGATAATTTTTGCAACAATATTATTATTGAAATTACTTTTTAATTCTCCTTCTTTGTTGTGTCTTTGAGTAGTTTGGGTACCAGGGTTATTGTGGCCTCATAAAAAGAGTTTGGCAATATTCCTTCAGTTTCTACTCTATGGAACAGTTTGAGGAGTATTGGTATTAGTTCTTCTTTGGATGGCTGGTAGAATTCTGCACTGAAACCATCTGGACCTGGGTTTTTTGTTTGTTTGTTTGTTTTTGTTTTTAACTTGGGAGGCGTTTAATGACAACTTTAATTTCCTTTGTAGTTATAGGTCTTTTTAGTTCTTTAATCTAATCTTGATTTAATTTTGGTAAGTGGTACCTGTTAAGAAAGCTATCCATTTCATTTAGGCTTTCCGTTTTTGTGGAGTATAGATTTTAAAGTATGATATGATAATTCTCTGGATTTCTTGGAAGTCTGTTGTTATATCCCCCTTTTCATTTCTGATTTTGTTGATTTGCACACTCTTTCTCTGCTTTTAGATTAGTTTGGATAAGGGCTTATCTATCTTGTTGACTTTTTCAAAGAACCAACTCTTTGATTCATTGATTCTTTGTATTGTTCTCTTTTTTTAGCTTTAAGTTTGATTTCCTGCTGTCTACTCCTTCTAGGTGAGTTTGCCTTTAATTATTCTAAAGTTTTCAGCTGTGTTGTTAGTTCTCTAGTGTGGGATTTCTCTAGGTTTTTTATATAGGCATCTAGTGCTGTGATTTTTTCTCTTAAGGCTGCTTTCATTGTGTCCCATAAATTTGGGTATGTTCTGGACTCATTTTTGTTAAATTCTAGGAAATCTTTGATTTCTCTCTGCATTTCTTCCTTGACACAGAGTGGTTCAGTTGAGTGATGTTTAGTTTCCATGAGTTGATAGGCTTTCTGTGATTTTTGATGTTGTTGAACTCTTAACTTTACACCATGGTGGTCTGATATGATACAAGGGATTATTTCCATTTTTTTATCTATTGATATTTGCTTTGTGAACAAATACGTGGTCAATTTTAGAGAATGTTCCATGTGGTGCTGAGGAATATGTATATTCCTTTGTGTTTGGGTGGAAGCTTCTGTAAATATCTATTAAGTCCTTTTACATCATAACCTCTGTTAGACCCCTTATTTCTCTGTTAAGTCTCTTTCTTGTTGACCTATCTAAAGATGAAAGGGAGGTATTGAACTCTCCTACTATTAGAGTGTGACATTTGATGTGGAGTTTGAGCTTTAGTAGTGTTTCTTTTACATATGTAGGTGTACTTCTATTAGGGGCATAAATATTCAGGATTGAAATCTCATCTTGATCAGTTTTTCCTGAGATAAATAAGTAGTATTCATCTCTGTCTCTTTTAGTTGATTTTAGTTTGAAGTCTGCTTTGTTAGATATTAGGATGGCTACACCATCTTGTTTCTTGGGGCCATTTGATTGGAAAACCTTTTTCTAACTCCTTACTCTGTCTTTGAAGTTGAGGTGTGTTTCTTGCATGCAGCAGAAGGATTGATTATGTTTTCATACCATTATGTTAGGGTGTGGTTTTTTTATAGGTGAATTGAGTCCATTGATATTGAGAGATATTAATGACCACTGATTGTTATTTCCTGTAATTTTGGGTGGTAGATTGTGTGTATTTCCTTTCTTTGGGCTTTTCTTCTTGGGATTATCAACTGTTTGTGGTTTTATGGATGTATCTGGGTTCCTTAGGTTGGAATTTACCCTCTAGTGCTTTCTGAAGGGCTGGATTTGTAGATAGGTATTGTTTAAATCTGATTTTGTTATGAAATATCTTGTCTACTCCATCTATGGTGATTGATAGTTTTGCTGGGTACAGTAGTCTGGGTTGGCAGCCATGTGCTTTTAGTGTCTGTATAACTTCTGACTAGGACCTTCTTGCTTTCATTGTTTCCATTGGCTAGTCTGGCATTATTCTGATGGGTCTGCCATTATAGGTAAGTTGGCTCTTTTCTTTTGCAGCTCTTAAAATTTTTTCTTTGTTCCTGATGCTTTGTGGCTTAATTAATATATGGGGAACAGATTTGGGGGGGGTTGTCTAATCTATTTTGTGTTCTGTATGCTTCTTGTATCTTTATAGACATTTCTTTCTTTAGGTTCTGAAAGTTTTCTTTTATGATTTCATTGAATACATTATCTGTGCCTTTGAGCTAGTATTCTTCTCCTTCTACTATTCCTATTATTTTCAGCTTATGTCTTTTCATGGTGTCGCCAATTTCTTGAACTTTTTATGTTATGGCTTTTTTGGTTATAGTGTTTTCTTTGACTGATGTATCTATTTACACTATTGTGTCTTCCACTCCATAGATTCTCTCTTCCATATCATGGATTCTGTTGGTTATGCTTATGTCTGTAGTTCCAGCTTTATTCTTCAGATTTTCTATTTCTACCTTTGACTCATTTGATGCTTTTTTTATTGCTTTTATTTCAATTTTTAATTCCTGAAATTGTTTATTTATTTGTTGGTTTTCCTTTTCTTGGTTTTTTCGTTGTTGTTATTTTCTTTCAGGGATTTGTTTATCTCTTTCAATTTTTTGTTTATATTTTCTTCTGTTTCCTTAAGGGAATTTTTTATATCCTCTTTTAAGGCTTCTATAATCTTCATAAAGGTGTTCTGATGTTGTTTCCTTCTGTTTCCCTTTCATTACTCTGTTCAGGTCTTGATGTTGTAGAACCACCAGTTTCTTTTGGTGTTGCCATGTTCTTTATATTGTTATATGTATTCTTGCACTGACATCTGCCCATTGCTTCAGTGGCTCACTCATAGTCAGTTTCTATTCAGTTTTGGCTAGAGAGTTTGTGTGTCTCCTGTCTACTCTGAACACAGGGTCTACACGATCTCTGACTCCACTCTAGACATAAATCTATGTTTCAAAGGAGTCCCTCTGTCTATGATGAAACAGTTCACCCTGGAGGTTGGGCCCGGGCATGGGAGATCACTTCTGATAAAGATCACTGAGGATGGCCCCTCCCAGCTTTAGCCTAGGGCTTATCTGCTAGCAAGAATGTGAGCTCAAAACCGTGGTTGTGACCCCAGACACAGAGAGGGATTCTCTGGGTTGGTGGCTCAGGAACTGGAGTTACCTCATCTCTGATTCTGCTCTGGAAATGTGTCTGCAAGGTATTGTTTGTTAAAACAGTTTCTCACCTTTTCACAGCAACATTAGTTTTCAATAGACTCAATAGATGGGCAATGGTATCTGTGTGTGTTACTAGTCTTAGAATCAATTACAATAAAGAAATTAGATGCCTTGTTCAGTAAAGTAGCCATTTGGAGGCTGATAAAAACTTCATCCTAGATTTCCAGCCTTTGATACCATCATCCTCTCTATCCACTACTCTTTTTTTTTCTTTTGCTTATTTTTTCTATCACCTCTGAAATTTTATGTCACTTCTGAGTCATGATATCTAGATAAACTCCCTGAGACAACCAGCCCTGTGCTCTAGTTACTCAAGTAAACTCACTTTTACAGGAATCAAGGGTGAGGGGGTTCCTGTAGGAGTCATGGCAGGCAGAGAAATGAACTGAAAAGAGGTGGGATAAAACCACAATTCAGTTTGACTTTATTAAACTGGACCAAACTTCTACAGATTCTTATGCCAGAAGCTTTATTTAAACAGTATAGTTTGGGGGAAAGTTTCCTAGTATAATACAATCCCCAATGGACAAGAAGGACTCAAAGTTTATGTCATTTTGTCCAAAAAGATGGATTCTAGAGATAGGCTACATGTGTTAGTTTAAGGGACTAAGGACTGGCGGAGCTCAGTCATATAGATAACAGAGGTCATTTAGACTGTTAGACATATCTCTGGTCCTGGTTGTGGGAGCTTGGGGAGCCCCTAGCTGTAAGGATCATAGACTATTAGCCAACTTCTATTCTTATGTGGAAGCTTGAATTTTGCCTGGCTCCACAGTCAACAGAGATCACCAGGCTATTAATCCCAGCTTTCCTGTAAAATAGGCTATGTACCCTTCCCTTTGAAAAGACAATCCTGGGTGCTTAACGTTCATGGCTTTCCTGGAGTTCTGTGGACACAGGAACCTTTCATACTCCGAACATAGGGTCTTCTCCAACCTTTTATTGTTTCTAGTGATCTTCTGATGATATTCTCAGCTTCATAGCTATTTTTATTCTTTGTTCATTTCATACATGCACACAATATATCTAGATCATATTCATCCCTACTGACTCTACTTTTTCTGGCTCCCAAGGTCCTTCTCCCAACTCCATGTCCTCTTCTGCCATAAACCACTGACTACATTCAGTGTTGTCCCTAAACACATGGATGCCCCTAAGCCTGACAGAGTTCAATCCAGTCAATCTTACAACAAGAATGGGTATGAGGCTTATGAAGCATCAGCCCTGCCTGAGGACCTATTGGCATCTGACAGCTGCTGGAACAGGGAAAGTCAGTATTTATGGAGGGTGTGGCTCATCATAGCTTTTTCAATGGAAAGTTAACACTTCTTTTAGAAGCTTTTGCTGATGATCTTCATAACCTCTATAGGCTGCTTCCCAGGCTGACAGTTGCATCACAGCTTTGCACACTTACAAATTACTTTTATCTCAATCAAAAGCAATTTAGAGATAAAATCCAGGAAGCCCTAGCATGTTTTCATCCTAGCCCAGCTCTGGGAACCCTCCCCTAGACCTTTCACAGACAGCCTCTCTAGAGTTATCATTACAAAGCTTCCTGGGTCACCAGCAAGCCATCCTACAAAACATTCATTTCTTTTCAACTTGCACTGGTCATGTGACTCCCTTCTGCATTCAGAGACGATACACTCAGCATGCTGGGCCTTCCGGGACTTCTTTTGAACAGAACTACTGCCTATTGCCGATTTTCAGGAAGATCATGTAACTCGCCGTAAGCTCAAAAACTAAGAGAAAGAGAAGAAACAGTTGTTAAGGAATCTCACAAATTTTACCTACACCATCTGTGAAAACAGTGCATGCTGTTTTCTGTGGAAAATGCATCTGAGAGCATGCATTGAAATAAGTCTGTGTAGTTCTGAAAACATGATTTCATAATTGCTTTAAATACATCTGAAATGTTTGCTCCATAGAGTCTCAAAAATGCAAACTCAAGTCTTTCTCATACTTATAAAAATGATAATAGTTTATCAGTGTATCATATATAGCAGTCTCTTTTATGATTACTTTCATTGAAAAATACTTTTGGAGACAGGTCTCACTGTCCCTGGATGGCTTAGAACTCACCTTATAGAACCCACTGGCTTCTGCCTCTCAAGTGCTGAGATTAAAAACATGTGTCACTACACAGAGTCTGACAGTATTTTGAATTTCTTTTTCCCCAAATAATAAGTGATAAATAGCTAAACACTTAAATATGATTTTGTCCTTTTTATGTCATAAATATTACTATATTAAAAAAAGAATGGAGCCACTGACATCTGCTTGGATAGTCTTATTCTGTAAAGCCTTTTACAACATATTAATCTGCAAAAGCAAATTACCTTGGAAACTTCTTGTAGAGAAAAAGCACCAAGTATAAGGACATTAAGAAGCAGCATTTGTTATGTGTTCAGCATTAATCCCCTTACACAGGCCTTCTAAGATGCCTTTGCTATCCTCGCTGTTATGGTTTAAACATGGAATTCTCATCTGAAAAGTTCATGTGTTTCACTCATGACTCTAAATGCAGCTGTGTTCAAAACTAGCGCTATGAGGAAGTGAGTAGATCATGAAAACACTGAACTTATCTGCAGATGGTAGTCACTCAGTCTCATCCAGCCCCTTGGTTAGGGCAATTCTCTCCCACCCTCGGGCCCACAGCCACACACACACACACATTTTTTTTTATTTTTTATTTTTTATATGTGTGTGTGAATGTGTATGTATGAGTGTGTGTGTGTGTGTGTGTGTGTATGTGTGTGTGTGTGTGTGTGTGTGTGTGTGTGTATGTGTGTATTTTCAAACTCAGAGACTGACCATAATTACAAACTGTTTGGCCCTTGTCTCAGGCTCATTATCTCTTACACCTTTACAACTTAACACAATACTATTACTCTATGTCTTGCCATGTGGCTTTGTGGCATTACCTGTTCCATTACATCTTGCTTCCCTGGTGGTGATTCCCAGCATGTGCTCTGACTCCATCTTTCTCCTCTATCTCTTTTGGATTCTTCACCTGACTGTCTTCTGTCTTGCCATAGGCCAGAACAGCTTCTTTATTAACAAATGGTAACAAAGCATATTCATATCATATAGAAAGACCATCCCATAGCACTTATCAATAAATTTATCCCCAGAAGGAGTACACATTCCCTGAGAGATCCATTCACACATGGCCTAATTCTCTGGTGGGTCTATGCGATAATGGCTTTATCCTCTGGTGAATTCAACTCTTGAATTCCCTGATGGGTCTATTCGGATTGGTTCATCCTCATGGATTTATACATTAATGGCAGGACTGGAAGAAGGTAGATGTGTTTGGGTGTGGTGCTCAGTGGAAGAAAGAGGTTACTAAGGATTGTTCCTGTAAAGAAAAATCTTGTCCTCAGCCCCTTTTTGTTTTTCTGTTTGCTGAATACCATGAATTGATCAAGATCTCTCTTCCATACCCTGTATTTGATGTTTTGCTCAGCATAGTATAGAAACCACTGAGCTAGCCTGTGGTAATATATTTTATATTTAATAAAATCAGTCTGGAATATCAGAGAACAGATCCACTCACATTCAAGCCAGGAGGGTCAGAGAGTGGCAACTCACATCTTTAATCCCAGAATTTAGGAAAGACCGAGTGGTGACTTACATCCTTAATCCCATAACTCCAGAGACAGAGATCTTTCTGTGTTTCTGTGAATTCAAGAGCTACCAGTCAATGTAGTGGATTAAGCTAATATATGTTTCTTTGAGAGCCTGTCACCTAAAGCCATGTTTTTTCTTATGAAATATTATAGAAGCACAGCAAAATAGTGTAGGTAAAATTATATATATATGCATATATATATAACATGCTATATTATAAGCAAACCAAATGACTGCTCCAATAAGCAATATTGTAAGACAGCACATCATATTATGAAGAGAAAATTAAAATCAGTATATAGTTCATTATATTCACATTAGTCATGAGGATTCATTCCTATATAGAAAAATACAGTGTCAACATGCTCATTTCATCACAAGTTAGGCAAAGAGTTCCAGATCTTATGAGAGTCAGTAAAGCCAGAAATGATCAGGAGCTATGAGCTACATAGGTAAGTTGTCGACTCTCCACACACTGCATCTGACTTAAGTGCTGAGACAGGGGTGGGGTAGCTGCTATATGATCTTCCAATTCCAAAAGATATAAATAGCAAAGAACAGTCACTCTTCTGTGGCATACTGAGTCACTAGGCAGTTGCCTCTGAGCTGTGATCAAACCTAGTTCTTGACTAGCATCAGGTATCATTCCCTAGCCTACCTCCTTTCCTATCATCCTTCTTGTGTATGTCTTAAGAGCATTAGAGAAAATGATAAGTTGATTGATGAGCACCTTTCTTTACTGCTTCCTAGATGTTAAAAACTGGAGGATCCAAAAGGCTGTCTTTGTGTCATTGAATTGTCACTATCTTTTTTAATCAATGCTGGTGGCGAGGAGCAGCTACTTCTCAAAAAAAAAATGACAATTTCTTTTTATTGTGTCAAATTGTATTCAAAGGAGCAGCTACTTCTCAAAAAAAATGACAATTTCTTTTTATTGTGTCAAATTGTATTCAACTCTGTGCAGAAAAGCTACAGAAATTTTTTCAGGCAGGGTTTTACTCTGTATCTCTGACTACTTTGGAACACACTGTGTTGATCAGGCTAGCCTGAAACTCAGTGTAACCAATTAAATTAAACATTTAAGTAACATATTGTCACTTATTATTATGCTTCTTGTTTCCACATTTTCACTTAATTATTAGTTTTTCTTTTATTTTTCCCAAACTTTCTCTTTATCTTGGTCATCATTTCTTTTTTCTTTTTATTTTTTTTGTCAAATATAATTATTTATTTTATAATGTCTTTGATTAATAAATATTGCAATCCTTTGCATGCATGAAAATAGATACATATGGTTTTTAATTCCTGTTTCATAAAATGTGATCATTGGGATGTACAGGGTTATGAATGTAAAAGTCATTTTTCCTCTAAACTCTAAAGATATTAATCTACTTCCTTCTAGGCCCTGGTGTTACAAAAAAAAAAAATCAATCCACGTTTTATTTAAGATACATGATTTTCATGACTCATAATTGTATATTTTTTCTTTTGAATTTTAACTTAATATAAGTGCAAATGTTCTTTGTTTGTTTGTTTTTTTTGTTTTTGATTGTTTTTTTGTTTTAGTTTATGGAAGCTTGCCCAAAGGCTCATTCCTATCTTCACCTTTGGATAGTTTTACTCTATTGTTTATTATTATTATTATTTGCTTTGAGAAACATCTGTATTGTTAATAATTGATCAATATATTTGAGTTATTTCAATCTGTTCTTCTATTTGTCTTTTCCTGGTGAATTCTAAAATTATTTTTGTATAATCTTGAATCTATTAATACATGCTTCAGTAATGGTGAAGCAATTTAAAATCTCAGTTTAATTCTTGGTGGATTCATTGTTTTTCTCCACAGAGTCTCTTGTTTCATGGGACTATCTAGCTTCTCATCCCACTGGGTATCTTTTTATGCTAAGACTATATGAATAAAAGACTATATGCATATATTTTTGAGCAAACTCCATTTTCTCTCTTTTATGAGATGGCAAGCTTGTTTGGTTCATCGTACCCAAAACCTGCTAACACTGGCCTATGCAATTATGAGAGTATTCAGTCATCCTTGTTCATCTACTTGTGAACCATTTCTATTGATTATGGTTCATACTTCCCCAACATGGCAAAGAAGCGGAACTGCATATCAAGAAAGAGTTTTAGCAAAGCATTTACTGCATCTAAATGGATTATGGAGAAGCCATTGCTACCTTCTTCTCTGACCCAAATTCTAAATTCTATATTTAAGAATTGAAAAAAAAATGTCTTAGTACTTGAAACTGAGTGTAGATCAGCACTAACTTATCCCAGCCTGTTGTACCAACTAACTGCATGGACTTTTTCACAGGCATTGCTTCTGCTTCTTTGATAAAGTCCTTAGGTTTAGAGAATCCCTAAAGATACCCCTCCACACATCTGTCTGCTGTTTCTTACTGTGTATTTTGAAAGCTGTACTTTTCTCAGTAAGCTGATTCCATATGTTTTATTATAGTCATTTGTCTTGTTTTACAATGGTATTATAAACTTATAATTTTTAAATATCAGAATATTCCTCTGTTTAATTTGGGGATTTGGAGCTTGAGAATGGACTCTCCATCTTGATCCCATCTCCTCTATGACCCCATTTAGTTTACAGTATTAACATACTAATTTCATTAATGTCTTTAGCAGATTGTACTAGGATAAACCTTCAATCCACCAAAGTCAAAATAACACAAATTATGAATCAGCAGTTTTAATGAATAAGATTTTATTGCTGATTAATGAGCCTTTGTCTATACAACACCAGAACAAACCTGTCAACCACAGGGTAAAACACAATCACTTGAACCAATTTCAAGAGGCCAAGCTTTGATTTTACATAGTTGTATCGATGCCATGTAGACACAGACTGAGGTGCACATGACCTATGAAGTCACTGAAGTAATTAGAAGTTATGTGATGTTCTTTAGATAACACAGCCAAGTAGCCATTTGGTCAAGAATAGCCCCAATGTGCTTTGCCTGCTGCAAATCCTTTTGGATTTATTTTTCAGCTCATTCAATCGATATATGACTTTGTAAGCTGAGCCAAGAAAATGCATCATGAGCCACCCTGTGAACTAAGGAACATTTAGTTCACGTACCCTCCAGCTCCTACACTAACAAGCAACAGCAACGCTACAGCACAAATTATCTCCAATAGCATTAATTCCCCTTAATACATAACATGTGGCCAAGCAATGGGACCCTTTCCAAGCTGTGTTTTCTAGAACACAGTGCTTATTAAACTCCTCTCTAAGAAGGCATGGGGAATAATCAGTGGCAATCTGCTTTGCATCCCATTTCCCTCCCTCCCACTCTCAAAATGTGCAAAGCCATCTCAGGCAGAAATGCCTCTCTGCTTTGAAAGGATTACATATTACACTTAGTATTGGTGATCATTGTTTCAGTTTTCATGCTGGGGCATAGAAATGTATTTGAGAGATGATGTTCTGGTCTGCAGCCATGGACTTTGGGGCTTGCAGCATCTGTGCTGGGGCAGAGACTCAGTGTGGACAGAAAGGGAATAGTCAGGGTCCATCAGATCCATCATGAGTTTTGATGAAAGAACCAGGTTCTTCGATAACAAAGACTATTATCTTTCTTTCAAATAAGAAGCATGAAGGCAATTACTTCTGCAGAGAAACTGATCATCTTGCTGTCATATCCACAACATCTATTATTATCCTGTATTTGTAGATGAGCCCTCCTTCCCGACCAAATAGCAAAATAATTTAAGGATAAATATCTCCAAATGACTTCCAAATTAGAAATTATTTCTTCATAGGAAATATAGGAAGGACTGTGGAATGTAAGAGAAAATGATTCAGAGAAATGAGACAGACTTGTACCATATGGGGAGAGTCTCCTATCACTGACAGTGTCTGCCTGACTGCTGTCATTTCTCAAGGTAGTAAAGCTTTGTAGCAATGGCAGAATGTTGTTTCATGGACATTTTATCTTTTTAAATGTTTCTGTAGTGAAACTTTAATCAAGTCTTATAGCTTAATTTTCTCATTTGTATCCCTGAGTAGCAATAGGAAACATGTGTGAACTGAACCTCTTTTTTTATATGTATCAACGTATGAGTCTTCACAGACACATGCCCCTGCTTGACATCATTTTCCTCTGTGAACGAACTAGACCACTCTGATTAGAAAGCTATTTATTTTTAGTGCTAAGCCCACTAGGGAGGAACCATCTCTAATTGAGTGCTGAACAACACCCTCTATATTGATGCACAATATAGTCACAGGGGAGGGAATGTGAACCAGAGTCTTGCCTTGGATAAATCATGAAACCCCTAAGTTTATTTAGATCTATAGAGATGACTCTCCATTGTCCAGCAGACAAATTAAAACTCCAACTTTATAGAGGAGTTCATAGCTTCATAAATTTTAAGGTACCATCTAGAACTATCCAATTCACCCACTGAACATTCCCTTTACTACGAGACTCTAGATCCAAAATTATACTCAAGTTCAGGTGCTGAAGATCTAACCGTACACTCACTGTTCTTAAACATCTCCAAATCACCTCTCAAAAGAAGATGGCGGCACATTCTTTTTCTTTCTTACTCCCAGGCTTCTCTTGCCCATCAGTTTTGTTCACTCAGATGATCTTCTTCTCATGTAAGCTTCTTCAGTTCCTATTCTGTTCATGAAGTAGGCAGCTGAGACTTGAGATCAGACTTATATCTCTAGACATTTTTAGAGTTGACAAACTTCACACTAAACAGAATCTAATCATATTCTCAACTAAAACCAAACAACCACATTATCTTTGGTGAGCAACCACCCCCTGTCGGTGCTCACTGACAAATATATGTGTATGTTAGATTTGAATTTATACATCAAATGCACACATCAGTTTTGAGTCTATCCTTTATTGTATTTTAAATAGTTCACTCATCACTTCTAGTGGTAAGTTCTTTAATAAAGGCTTTTGCTACTTACTGGAACTGCTCCCAGGTGGGAGGAGATTTGTTCCTTGGGGGATTCAAGAAAATTTATCGTAGTGGTATTTCAGTTCTTTCTAAACACATCCTGAGATACAGAAACCTGGGCTCAACAAATGCAAATATTAAAAATGATTAAACAAAGCAGTTTGTACGAATGACATCCACTTCTACTTTCTTGAAGGAGCTACGCATGTCAGTTTGGAAAAAGGAGTGAAGACATCTTCCTCTTATTAGCAAAGATTAAAGGTCAAAATGAAGAAGATGGATAAAAGACAGAGCAAACAGAAGTGGGAGGTATTGGACAGGATTGGGAATGGATGAAGAAACCTGACCACGGGTGAACTGTTCTGAGGCTCTATTCTCTGCAGCTTCCGGAAACCTGGAAAAAAACAAAAAGCAACACAGCTCCTTTCTTCATCTTCAGACTACACTTAAACAGATATGAATGGTTAAGAGCAATTGTTGCTATTGCTACAGACTCAGATTCAGCTATATCACCCATGTCAAGCTGGTCACAGCCACCTTTAATTCAAGTTGCAGGGGATCCAAAACACCATGTTTTGGCATCTGTAGGTATGAGGTGTGCAATTGTATACATATGTATTGTAGTGATTATATATTTATATATACATACATATATACTAAACAAAAGTAGTCAGATATGAAAACAAGATATATTCTATGTTTCTAAAATCCTATCAGCAGATACAAAGAGGAGAGGCTGGCTTAGGTTGTAATGAGAAGCAAAGCAATGACTAGTTGTAATCACTGGGTGTTGGTCATCATTCTTCCAACACCATTCCATACGCATCATTTACAAAAAAACCTAGATATGGCCTGTGTCTGCTCTATACTCTGGGGCCCTGTTTCCTATATAAAGTGTATATGAAGATTTTACACATTTCAGAACTTGACTTTAAAGATAGAAAATACCAGCAGAGCACTGTGGAAAATGACTATAATCTCAGGATTTGGGAGGCAGAGTCAGGAGGCTAAATCATGAGTTCATGGTCATTTTATAAACAATAACTTTTAATCTAACTCTTCCTATACATTCATTGTTGGGTTTTCATAGTTTGAGGCTATAAGAGCCCTGTCTTAAAGAAAACTAGTGAATGACTGACTGACTGACTGAATGAATGAATGAATGAACAAGCAAACGTAAATGACTGACATCACCCTATGAAAGATAGACCAGCATAACTGTGATTATAGCCTTACCCCAGACCCCAGGACACATAATCTGATAGAGAAGGCAAATGTGCAGCTTACATGTCTTTCTTAGTTGAGCTTGCTTCCCGAGTTAAGAAAAATAAAATACAAAATACTTGCAAAGTCTGAGAATAAATAACTCACAGAACACAGAAACCTAAGGAGCAGGATGGATTAACTTGACACAAAGCTGCAAACTCAGAGGTGACTAGGGATCTGCAATTTTAGGACCACGTGTTGAAATGTGAAATGTGTACTCACAAGTCTTGGCCTTTTTCAAAGCAGGACAGACAGGAAAACTGCTAAAAATTTGTTTTCCAATGAGAATAAATGAAATGCTATCCCCATATACTCTCTTCTGTTTGCCAAACTCAATCTGTTTAGAGAAGTGAACAAATAGAAATTGAGACTCATAGAGGGCCTAGATTCCAAGCTAGGGAATCACCACTGTGAACTAACCCATAAGGATATAACATGCAGGAGAAAACACAGGACACACAACACTTTACTCTGTATCTAGAACTTGGCATTCTCCATCTTCATTCCTTGAAAACCATGTCTATAGGATGTTTTCTCACATTTCTTAGACCTAACTTCAAAGTGTGTAAGTTTTTAAAACATCAACTATGAGGGTATAATGAAATGTTTCATTCATTATTGCAGGGCTGGTGAATTTTAATCTCACCAGTACCCCATATTTTAGAAGAGTTCAGGCTTTATAGCTGAATGCCTACTTCTGCCAACCATCTTGCTGCTAGGGAAGCTGAAGCCGAAGAACCATAGATTCCAAGCTAGAGAAAGTATAAAACACGTAGCATTGGGAAAAAGTTCTAACATGCATAATAAAGATATCATTTTTCCCCATTCCCTCAAGACACAGACTGTACAAAATAGTTATATTTATTTTCTTTCAATTCTGTCTCCTAGTAAAATTCCAAGAAAAATAAAATCCATACAATCGTCTATAACTGATTATATCCAATTTCTAGGAAACTTGAATTTCTAGGAGCTACATCATTCAGATCACCTGCACTGAGCTTAGTTGCTTACTTAGACTTTTGAGACAAGGTCTTCCTCTGTAGATCCAGTTGCACAGAAATTTAGACTCTTTGGGCCTTAACCTCCCAAGTCCCGGGTTTTGTGGGAATGTGCTACCACCTACTAGTGTCCTTACTTACAATATCCCTTGGTTTGCTTGTTCACTAATTTCACTATAGGTGAAACATGTCTAATTTTTATAGGGCATGAAAAGTCAGTGAAAACTCTGAAGCCACTGCTAGATCCTGGATTCTTTTGAAGAATATGAAAAACAACACACAAAGCATTCATAGAAATACTCTCCAAACAAATTAAATTAAAATTTCATGGTTTTGCCAGTTTTATCCAGGTTCTATCATATCTCCCAAATCTCTCCAACTTATATGCTGTTTTATATGCGTAATTAAAGGAAAATTACACCTAAAATTTCACAACATGTTCTTTAACAGTTGCTAAAGCAAAGATAATAACTGTGTGTTTATTGTGAGCTAGAATTTGATATTCAGTGTTTCCCAAATCTTAGCCACTAACTTAGAGAGGTATCTGAAGGTGGTAGGATCTTTAAGAGATGGGAGCTTTGGTAGACTCTTCCGACCATGGGACAATGTCTTTGATGGAACATAGATACTGATGCCTTTCTCATACAATTGTATTTATTATCATGCCCTTACTCTCCTTATCCTCTGCCACACCCACCGATCATGAATATATTTCTAAAAGCAATGCAGTCAACTTCCCAGGTACCTAAATCTCCAAAACTGTGAACAAAAACCACTGAAGTCTGAATAACTTGTTAGCCACATAATGTTAACAAGTGTTGAAACCTTTGCAAAGGCCTCTAACAGCTCTCATTCTTACCCATACCTTAGAAGTGAGAAGGTAGAAGCACAAAGAAGTTAGGCCTTTTGCCTAAGATCACACAGCTGTTGAGCAAAGGAACCAGAATCTGAACTCAGACAGCTCTCTGCAGAAGCAGCACTTGTAATGTCAACAGTGCTTCTGAATAAGGATTAACTTCCCGAAACGCAGTTCTCTGGGAAGAAATATGTCATGAATATGAAGCATGTCTTGAACATCTTCCTAGAGACTATAGAAACAACATCATGTTAAGTGAATAATTATTGCAATTAATTTCTAAGTAACATTTTAAACAAAATATAAGCACATTTTCCCCTGTAGCTTTTCCAGCAGCTAACTTGTATTCTTGATCTATTAGAGTTTAGTTATACAGTATACATGTAGTGAGGAGAAGGCTTCACAAAGTTCTTTAAAGATCATGTTAAGTATAGAATTTATTAAAACTTTCTGTGTTTATGGTTACATTTAAAAGCCAACCTAAGACATGGTATTTAAAGAAAGCTAATATGTTGTATTCTCTGTAGTATACAGTGTATACTATATGTGTGTGGTGTTGTGTTTACTATGGTATATGTATATTCACTGAACAAACATGTGTTATTCTGTGTTCTTGGTTGTTAATTGTTGACAATTAGCTTTACAGGAGAATAATTTCAGTCCAATTTCCTAATATATTTTCAAATGTGGACTGAATTCTCAGCTTAAAATAATTTAAGACATTTTGAAAAGAAAGAGAAAAGTGTGAAGAAGTCATTACCAAGCTACCTTTTATTTTCTTATTTGGGGGAGTGGGTGAGGAAGGGGCAGGCTTGGACACAGGATGGCACACTTCTGTCTGAAGCTTTCCACATGATGAAGTTAATTATCATTTCGTCTCTGCAGACCTTCTTGGGAGTGCCAACATCTGTTCAGTGAGAAGAACATCTGCTAGGCAAGTGGAGATATTGGAAGATAAGCTGCTTACTGGGACGGTTAGGACATGATGAAGAAATTATAATAAATTGGAAAATTAAGATTAGGATCTGGGCATAATTAGCAGTTTGTTTTGTGCCAAATGCTGTATTTTTTGAACACATAATTAATAAGGTTGGAAGCTTCCAGTGACTGTCAGCAGCTATGGCTGAAAGTAGCTCCGAAATCTGTTTACCAGCATCGCCAGGCAGTGGGTCACAGGTTTGTTTGGGGTTAGTGCTTGCAAGTGAGCGCCCAGTGAAAGTCAGTTTCTGTAGTTTCCAGACACTGCTGGCTTGAGCCACTTGCACAGGGTGAAAACTCTGATACAACTACTGGAAGAGTGTGTCACTGCGCATGTGTGTCTGGGAAAAGGACGATAAGGATGCAAAGCACAAGGATCTTACCTGATTGTTCAGTTTTATTTTCACTATTATCACTGTTTGTAGAGATATGACAGGACACATGTGCGATGGTGTGTGGGGTCATCAGAGGACAAGTCTGCATAGTCTCCTTTCACCTTTATGGGAATGCTGGGGTTCAGCTCAGGCTGACAGGATTGCAAAGCATGCACTGTAACCTACCTAGCCATCAGCCCCAAATTTTGTCACTTTGTAAGTTTCGCATGAATGATCTTCCCTGTTTCCAAGAATCCTGAGACACAGGCTAGCCAGGTAATCTCTTCATTCTAAAGCCATGAGAATTGCTTCCAAGTATTCACACGATGGATCTGGATGACAGAGCTTTTGTTTTATTTGTTCTAATGTTACATTTGCACCATGTAGTTTGGGTTGGCTTTGAGCCTCAGCCTTCCAAGTACTGGAGTTGCAAGCCTGAGCCACTGCACTCAGCTTAGAACTTGAAAATAATGAATTTCGATAGTTAATTTCATGTAACAATTTGAATAAACTCATTAACATACAAAATGCATGCACAAAACTTTTGATTTTAACCGAAATGATTTATTATTCACAAGTTACTAAAAAAGGACTCCTTTATCCTAGCCACTTCCATAGCAATAATAGCCCTTCTTCTTCTACACACGCATCATTTACTCCACATCCCTCACCACCAGAGGCACAATAAAATCATAATCGTCTGATATGAGCAGCTCATGCCAGATACCATGCATAGTCCTAACATATGCCTGCTCACTTGCTAAAGCTCTGTCATCCTCTCTCTCTCTCTCTCTCTCTCACTCTCTCTATCTATCTTTTTCTCTCTCCTCTCTCTTTTTCTCTCTATCTCTTTCTCTCTCCTTCTCTCTCTCTTTCTCTTTATCTCTTTCTCTCTTTTTCTCTTTCTCTCTCTCCTCTCTCTTTCTATCTCTTTCTCTCTCCTTCTCTCTTTTTCTCTCTCTCTCTTTCTCCCCTCTCTTTCCTTCTGTCTCTATCTCTACCTCCATCTCTCTTCCAAAATCTACAATTTACCATCATTTTAAATTGAAATTTGCATTTTAGTATTTCAGTTATTTTGACATTATAACTCTTTTTGTCTTAATCAATCTAGACAAAAATTTTATTTGGTACAAATCATTATTTTCAAGTAAATTACATGCTTTAAAAAAAAGTTAGGGTTATTAATCTATTTGGCTTTTGAAAGATTAATCATTTAAAAATTTTATGTTGGTGAAAGAAGTTCTGTTTTTCCCAAGTAGGGCACGTGCTCTCCAAGAGAACAGGCTACTAGGCTGATTATGGATAAAAGTCTAGCTCTGTAGTGATTCTAAGAAGCTGTGTCTCTCATTATTTCCAGCTTAAAGCAGGAGCTGCTCCAGATGTTAAGAAAAGTGAATCTAAACTTTCCCAACAACAGAGAACAGGCTGGTTATTTCAGCTTTAAGTGTGACTATGTTCAGGCTGTTTGTTTGTTTGTTTTTTGTTTGTTTGTTAGTTTGTTTAAAAGCTCAGATAAACCTGAGCTGGAAATCTCAAGGAACTGCCTCCCAGTTCTGGGAGTAAAGGCATGTGCCATAATGCCAGCCTTAAACATTGCTGCTTTGGTCTTTAAGGTGTTACTGTGACTTCTGAGTTCAATATCATTTAATCACCCTTCTGTTTAAGACAAAGATGAGTCCACAGAACTATCAGCACCTTGATGTGTCCTAAACTGTCAAAAATATTCAGGATATGAACAAATAAGTCAAAGATGTGGTAACCCTTCTCACAGAGCTTGAAGTCTAAACTCAATTCAGAAAAAATGAAAGAACAAGAACCCATTCAAATTGGTATGAACCACAAATGCAACATAACTTCCCTGTGTACCTTCCACACTGTCTCTAGACCATGAACCGCTTGGTTTACTAAGTAACACATACATTTCATAAGTTCTTGCCTTTGCATTTTCCAATTCTGTGTGATTGAGACACTGATGCACACAGGCAGAGACCTCAAGGGTAGTTGCTGTTCCCTGTGTAACCCTCATCATGGTACCCTTGATCCTTCACTGCCAACAAGGAAGACATATTGAAGACTAGACTCAGTGAACACTATATTCTGTGGGATACACTGTAGGAATCCAACACAGATTTTTATTTTTGATATTCAAATAAAAATTATTTCATACTAATTATAGTCACAGATTTTTCTGAGGAATAAGAAATAATTTTTAGGAAGCACACATTTCCTAACTCTTATATTATCTGGATATTTAACTTAATGCATAAGTAACAGAAGAGAAATTCTGCAAGATTCTGATAATATGAGGGAATTATGTAACCTGATTCAAAAATGTCCTCTAAAGAAACTGACCCATATTTGGCCAGCACCATAAAAGTGACTTTCTTCCAAGCACTAAGAGATGCAATGTCAATTTTTCAGCATCACTACCAAGTGTTAAATGACTCACAGAGAGTCAACAGGACAAAAGGCTTAGTCCCTTAAATTATAGGTTATAAGCAATGCTTCTGAGAATGCATGCAAAGTTCTGTGTTGCAAAACCACCTCTAATATGGTAAAATGGAGACATAGTTTTTATTTTTTCCCTGGAATTAAGAAATGTATAGTTTCTACAAAATATTTTCAAACAAAATTTATCTTGGCTCTAGTTCAAGTGGTGGAATTTGAGAGATTATAAAAAAACTTCATGAAGATACTGAGAAGCACACAGATTTTCCAAGAGAAGTTTTCAATGATCTTGATCCATATACTTAGCCTTCTCCCAATTAAATAAAATTAAATAAGCACATAGCATTGTCTTGAACACTGATTTTCATAAAGGGTTGTCAGTACCATGTGTTTACTCAGTATGTGAGTATTTGTAGGCAGGTGCTGGTCTTTGTATAAACTCAAAAGAAAACTTTGGGACTGGCACATAGCCTTGTCCTAGACTGCTTCCCTGGCATTCAGTAAGGCCTGTGTTCAGCCTCAGGACCACCTTATGAGCTGAGTGTGATAGCGCACACCTGTAATGCCAGCACTAAGAGCTAAAGAAGGGGACAGAAGTTCAAAGTCATTCTTAAGTGCACAGTGTTTTGAGGTCAGCCTGGACTGAGATTCAGTCTCTAAATAAAGACTTTTAGAAAGCCTCTACATTAAAAGAAATTATAAAGCATAGGACTAATGATCTATTACCTGGGGATATGATGACCAGTGTGAGGTGCTGGTTCACATCCTGGAGAGTGATTAGTGTTCTTTATTAACATCAAATGTGTTCTTCGCAGCAAACTCATCTTCATTTTCAGGCCAAGAAACTAAAAAACAATAATGCTAAAATAGTTGATTTAAAATCATAAAGTCATTGGGTAAGACAGCAAATCCTAAAAATCATACCATCAAGGCTCCAAGGCAGAAAAAATCTTTAAGACTTTAATACTGCTAAAATTCCTACATTTCTCAAAAATTCTTCTAAGTAAATAACAAACAAGTTACAAATTCTCATGACATTTCCTACATAACTATGGGTAAAGACAGGCTTATATATAATGGAGATGAGTTTATGAAAAACCTCAGGTATAACTTCTACCTAATGCTAGCATCATCCCCTCAAGATCTTGAAAGCCAGTTCAAAATTATATCTTAGAAAATTGTTCATTATTGAACATATCTATGGTATTGTATTATGAGGAAAACAGTGTATAGGCCACTGGCCCTCACTGCCTTCAAAGCCACATGTCTATGCTCTTTACTGTCTGAAACTGAAATTGTTTTGGGTTCTACCTACATTGCTTTCTCAGTTTCTTCCTAATATTTACAGTGTATGTTGGACTTAAACATAAAACATACGTATAAAAAAATAACAAAAGTCTACAAAGCAAGCTCAGTAGGTAAGAACCCTTTGCTGCACAGAATTGAGGACCTAAGTTTGAGCCCCAGCACCTGACCTATAGCTGAGTGCAAGGACTTGAGTCTGAAATCCCAGCACTAGTGAGGGAGGCAGAGATTAGAGAGTCCTTGAAGCCTGCTGGCAGTTTGCTGGCTAACTAGCACAGCCTCACAGATGAACTTTCGGTTCACTGAGAGATTCTGCCTCAAAAACAAGTCGGAAGGCCAGCAAAGTGCCTTAAGGGTGAAAATTATCAAAATGTGAATGAATAGTCACTTATGTCTAGAAAAGTTACAAAGTTCAATCCTGCTTTTTATGTCTTCAAGTTTTATGCCATATTTTCTGTAAAAATGGACTTGTAATAAGTTGATGTATAAGTTGAAAATTGGTGTTAAATGCATTCTAATTCTATACATACATTTATTCTACCTATTCATTCAATGTTTATCTTTTGTAATTTTATTTCAAAATACCTTTGATACTAGAAGAATGTAAATGTAAACAGTATATCAGTCTCTTCTGAAGTCTACCACATCCACTACCAGGTCTAGAATACATGACTGAAATAGCTCACAGACTTACATAAATATGATTCTTTTCAGATGAAAAGTGAGCCTATTGTACTGTTTCTTCATGCTTAATCTTCTGTCCACTGAACATTGAACATAAATTTTCACAAAAATATCATTTGATCTGTAAAGATCTGCCAGAGGCTGGAACACATTCTCTAGCCCTAATTGAAGCTTAGTATAAATATCAACTCAAGTTTTCTCAGAGATTTAGATAGTCAAAAGGTTCCAGGGCACAATTTGTATATACACCATGTATTTGCATAGAAACTTGATACTTCTAAAAGCATTTTCATAGGCTTTAATTTAATTAATTCTCCAAAAGGCTACAAAATAAATATCACTGAACAAACTTACCAGACAAAAACATCACGATCAGCACTTCTATCTGACCCTCAAGTGCCAGGCTTCTTCTAACAAAAGTACATGACTCTCCTTAGCAAGAGGAGAATTAGCAACAGTGGCTTCACATGGCACTCTGTAGGTGTTGCTTTCAAGAAATTATTTTAGAGACCACTAAGTATTTGACTTGTTCTAATTCAGTATTGTTTATTATAACCATGAAAAAAATGTTACAAAATTACTCTGAAACTATAGGTATACTATCTATAATAGATAGACAGATAGCTAGGCACATAGATAGATAGATAGATAGATAGATAGATAGATAGATAGACAGACAGATAGATAGATAGATAGGCAGGCCAACTAATGTGTGAGAGATGATAGATAATTGGTAAATACTAATTTATTAATAAATAAATATAAAAATAACAAGTAGATAATACATATATAGAGATGATAAATAAATGAAAAGATGAAAAGATAACTACATAGATAGATGATATAAATAGATAATAAAATATATGAAAACAGATGGGTATATGACATAGATATTATAGATAAATGGTACATAGATTTACAGATAATAGCTAAATAGATATCTAGCATATAGATAGATGATGATATACAGATTATGCTGATAGATAGATAATATGTAGGTAGATGACAGATAGATAAATGCGTGTTTGATAGTACAGCACAGTAGATAATCTGTAAATATTAGAGTGGTAGACAGATGATAGGTTGATGGATAGATGAATACACACACGAGTATGTCAATGGGATATAGACAGATACCTCCAGTCTATCATTCCCCATAGAACTTTGTTGCTGTGTGTTTGGTGTGTGCAAACCATACAGAACTGCCCCTCAACACTCAAACTGATGCACACACGTGCATTTCCCACAGAGAGTAATTACACTCTGCATGTGTTATTGCTGTAGGATGAAAAGCGAACTTCTCATTAAACGTCAGATCTCTCCATTCAAAAGAGAGAATAAAACGTTCCTTTTTTAAAAACCCAGATGGCTATGCGTATGCTTTGAAATTTTTCCGCTTTAGAATATTTCTGTTGCTTGGCAATTCCCTTGGGACTGCTCTCTCTCAGTATCATCAGCCTGCTGTCGATTCTCAAACCCTCTGCTCCATGAACCCACATGGCTGTTTCCTCTCAGCATCCCATTTCTGTTTGTCTCAGTGGCCTTCTGCTCTCCTTAAAGGCCCCTTGACAACTCCCATTCTACCCCACAACTACTCATCCTTGATCTCCGTCTCCTGGACCATTCCCACAGATGTGAACTGCTGCTAAAACGCCTTCTGACTCTTTTTTTCTTTACAGCCTTTGTCTGAATTCTGTTTTAACTTCTCCCATGGTTTTTTTAGCTTTAGATACAAGCAGAAATTCCAAATCCAAAGGCAAACATCCTTTGTTCTCTTATCTTTGCCTAGTTTTATCAAGCTTGTCATTCAAGGCCAAAGAAGATGATTAATCCCAGGAACAATGATTGTGAAAAGAAAATGGCCTAGTGCAGTGTGGTGCACATCTGGTTAAAAATTCAAAAGCTTACAACAGACAAGGCTTCCCACACCTTCACCCACTTTTTTCAGCAGGACATTCCCCATTTTGTATCATCGTCAGCTTCCTACTAAAGACACAGAGTGAAAGATTCTTGAATAAATGTAGGAGAGGTGTTGGCACAATAGATGAGTTCAGGATATCACATTAGATCTCAGGGTCTGGGAAACATAAAATTGCCTGAACCTCTTGTAAAAGTGTCTGTCATCAGGAGTGGCCAGAAGCATGACACTCCTGCCATCCTGTTGAATTTGTATGAAGTCTTAAACTTCACATTGAAAGTGCTGTAGCTTGGACTTGTCTGTTCTCACATGTGCTCACTTCTGATTTTGCCAAAAAAGTGGGCATTTTGCCTCTACAAACAACAAGTGGTCATATTCTGTGTATTGTCAGCTCCTCTGATGATACCATTGATTGTACCTAACCTGCTGGTGGGGGCTGGACTGGAAAACAAGGGCTTGCCTTTGGCCAGGAGAACAAAGCACAATTGTTTCTTTTAAGCAGCAAGTTTCCACCGCAGCCAGAGGTTGCAGAAAAGAATCCTCATAATGGGAGAAGAAAAAAACGCTCCCCATCATCTCCACGCTGTCAGCGACCAAAGCCACACTCCAATGTCTGACCTATGGCCCCCAAAACAGAGGGATATTTCTTTCTCTATAAAGTGAGTGTTATTTGATTAAATGAATGTCTCTCTAATAAATAGCATACTAAAGGTCCTTTTTAAAAAACCGTCTTATCTGGAGCCAAGTAAAAGATATATCGGCAGAAACAAAACTTTCATCCAAATTAATAATGTCTTTATACATCCCTGTCCAGATCGGCACTGGCTCAAGGATGGGGAGGTTTTTTTCCCATGATTCTTTTCCAGCCACTGAGTAGTCTAAGCCAGCATCCTCAGTACCAAAGCTTACAAACTCTAATCCTAAGGCTATATTTGTCTTCATGTCCACTACTTCTAGATGATAGTTCTCCATCAATCACTAAAAAGCAGGTCAGTTCACCAGCCAGAATGAGTCTTTGGGATCCTAATTAAAATTTAAAAATAATATACAACCGAAGTTCAACAGGGGATTTACACTGTCCTCTAATACTCATTTTCAATTTTCACTCTTCTTTTTGTTTTGAACTATGACTTTGGGGGGCAAGAAAAGATTTTTTGCTCCACTTGAGATGGAATTAGTGAGGCTGGCGAGGTCACTCATCAGTTGAGAGTATGTCTTGCTCTTTCAGAGGACCTGAGGTTGGGAGGAGGTGTTGACTGTTTACTTTTCTTCTTACTATTTTAATATGAACTGCTATCCAAAATGGGCATCATACAACATTAATCTCATGAAATTCTCTGAGAAAAAGGTGGGATGGTGATAACTACGATATTCTAATTAGAAAACTTTAGTTCTAAGGGAATACGAAAGGAAGGCAGTAAGGGAAAAGTTTCCTATGCACTATTTAATACCATGAGCCACACTTTGAAGCGTCACTGTATTTAGGAGGAGTCAGCGTTTTTTCTCCACCTTTCTTTTGTGTTTCTCCTTAAAGACCTGCCTCCTTCCAAGTTTGCATGGTGGCAGGAAAATCCTCAAGTTCACAGATATCAGTTTTGACCATAGCCCAGCAAGACTTACTCTGTTCTTTTCCAGTCTGAAATTCAAGAATCTGGAGAAGTCTGGAGATCTGGCTCAATGGGTAAAGACTCTTTCTGCCAAGCCTGACCTGATTTTGATCCCTAGGGGGCTTACATAGCAGGAGTGAACCAGTTTCTACAAGTTGTCCTCTGACTTCAACATACCATTCACATCACACACACACACACACACACACACACACACACACACACACTATATATATATATATATATATATATATATATATATATATATATATATATATATAGTGTTCCTGCCAAGACTTACTCTATTGCCCAACCCCAAGCACCTGAACACTCTCCTCATGGCCAATTCTTCCTGCAACCCCAGCCAACTACAGAGGCACAGGTGCAAACCATTCCAGCTGAATAAATAGATGAGTGACTGACCTTTCAGCCTTACTGCCCCCAAATCCAGATTCTAACTTAAACCCAGGCACATTCCGTGCCCCTCTCTCTCTTATCAGCAGCTGTTCTCATCAGAGCTGGACCCTGGCCTCACCTCTGGTGAAACTCTATTGTTCTGGTGCATTGCTCTGAGATACCTGCCTTCAGGATGTGCCCTGCCACCCACTGGATGCTGTCCTAGCAAGACCCATCCAGCTGCCCAACCACTTGTACGCTCCCTATGACCAGGACCCCAGCAGACTATATAGGCAAAGGTACAAAACATACCAGTTGAAAGAACAGGCTCAGGCACAAGCCACAACAGTGGAAGAAGAGTAAAAGTTGATGTAAGACCACATTCAACAATATAAAGAGCAATATAGTGCCACCAGAGCCCAATGATCCTACAACAATAAAACCTGAACATTTCAATACAACTAAAACACAAGAAAATGAACATGAAAATAACTTTATAAAGATAATAGAGGCTCTTAAAGGAGAAATATAAAAATTTTCTTAGTTGAGGCAGAGACAAACAATAGAGACTCTAAAAAGCCAGCACTGGACAGACATTTTACATACACTAAGAGGCCATGGATTCCAGCTCAGACTAATATATCCAGCAAAACTTTAAATCAACATTAATGGAGAAAACAAGATATTTCATGACAAAACCATATTTTAAAACACCTATCCAAAGCTAGCACCACAGAAAGTACTAGGAGGTTAAAAAACAAAAACAAGGAAATCAGTTTTATCCAGAAAAACACACAGGTAATAAATAACCTCGCTACAACAAAATCTAAAGAAGAGACACATATACTGTCATTACCACAACAATCTGAAAAAATAACAGAAATTAACAATCACTGGTAAATAACATCTTTCATATCAAAAAACTCATTTCACCAATAAAAAGATGCAGGCTAACAGAATGGGTACAAAAAACAGGATTTATCCTGCTGCCTATAAGAAACATACCTCAACTTCAAAGACAAACCTCAGAGTAAATGATTGAGAAAAGATTTTCCAATCAAATGGCCCTAAGAAGCAAGCCTTGTTATCAATATATGTTTCAAAATAGACTTCAAACTAAAATTAATCAAAAGACATGGATAAGGACATTTCATAACTGTCAAAAAATCCATCAAGATAAAGTCTCAATTCTTAACATCTGCATCCCAAGTACAAGGTCTCCCAAATTTGTAAAAGAAACATTACTACAGCTTAAATCACACATCAAACCACATACATTAAGAGTGAGAGACTTTAACACCCCACTCTCACCAATGAACAGGTCTGCCATACATAAATTTAACAGAGAAATAATGGATCTAACAGAAATTATGACACAAATGGACTTAATGGAAATCTACAGAACATTTCACTCAAACACAAATGAATATACATTCTTCTCAGCACTTCATGGAACCTTCTCTAAAATTGACTACATACACAATAATAAAGCAAATATTGATATACACAAAAATTTGAAATAACACCTGTATCCTATCATATCACCATAGACTAAAGTTAGATTTCAACTACAACACAATCCACAGAAAGCCTAAAACCTCATAGAAATTGAACATCTCTCAGTTAAACCACATCTGGGTCAAGGAAGAAGTAAAAAAAAAAAAATTAAGGCTTTCCTAGATTCAATGAAAATGAATCTAAAACATACCCAAGCTTATGGGATGCAATGGAAGTAATACTAAGTGGAAAGTTCATAGCACTAGTTGCCTACATAAGAAATTAGGAGAAATTGCACACAAGAGACTTAACAGCACAACTGAAAGCTCTAAAACAAAGAGAATCAAACTAACCAAGAAGAAGTACATGGCAGGAAATAATCAAACTCAGGGCTGGAATAAATAAAATTGGAACAAAGAGAACAAAACGAAGAATCAATGAAGCAAAGAGTTGGTTCTTTAGGAAAATCAACAAGATAGATAAACCCTTATCCAAACTAACCAAAAGCCAAAGAAAGAACATTCTAATTAACAAAATCAGAAAAGAGAGACATAAAAACAGACACCAAGGATATTCAGAGAATTATTAGGTCATACTTCAAAAACATGTATTTCATAAATTTGGAAAACCTAAAAGAAGTGGGCAATTTTCTGAATAGGTATCATTCACCAAAATTAAATCAAGTCCAGACAAACAACATAAATGGACCTATAACCCCTAAGAAAATGAAAATTATTATTAAAGTCTCTCAACCAAAAAAAAAAAAAAACAAAACAAACAAACAAACCCAGGAGTAAATGGTTTCATCACAGAATTCTGTCAGAATTTCAGAGAAAAGTTAATACTAATCCTCCTCAAATTATTCCACATAATAGAAACCGAAGGAACAGTGTCAAACTCTTTTTATGAGGCCACAATCACCCTGATACTCAAACCACACAAAGATGCAACAAAGAAAGAAAATTGCATACTGATCTTCCTCATAAAGATTGATGTAAAAATACTCAATAAAATACTGGCAAACTGAACCAAGAACACATCAAAAAAACATCATTCACCATAATCAAGTAGGCTTCATCTCAGAGATGGAGGCATGGTTCAACATATGAAAATCTGTCAATGTCATTCACCATATAAACAAACTGAAAGAAAAAAAAAAACCATGATCATCTCAATAGATGCTGAAAAAGCCTTTGACAAAATCTAATACCCCTTCATGATAAAGGACTTGGAGAGATCATAGATACAAGGAACATACATAGACATAATAAAGGCAATATACAGCAAGCTGACAGCCAATATCTAACTAAATTGAGAGAAACTCAAAGTGATCACACTGTGTCAGAAAAATCAGTAACAAGAAAAAGCTGTCCACTCTCTCCATATCTATTCAGTATAGTACACAAAGTCCTAGCTAGAGCAATAAGAAAACAAAAGGAGATCAAGGGGATACAAATTAGGCAGGAAGAAGTCAAACATTCACTATTTGCAGATGATAAAATAGTATACACAAGTGTCCCCAAAACTTCTATCAGAGAACTCCTACAGCTAATAAACATCTTCAGTAAAATGGCAGAATACATGATGAACTCTAAAACATCAATAGCCCTCCTATATACAAATGATAAATGGGCTGAAAAGGAAATCAGAGAGGGCTGGAGAGATGGCTCAGAGGTTAAGAACATTGCCCGTTCTTCCAGAGGTCCAGAGTTCGATTCCCAGCAACCATATGGTGCCTCACAACCATCTATGATGACATCTGGTGCCCTCTTCTGTATACTGTATACATAATAAATTAATGTTTTTTTTTAAAAAAAAGAGGGGAGGGGGGAAAAAAGAAATCAGGGAAACATCACCCTTTACAATAGCCACAAATAACATAAAATATCTTGGGATGACTCTAATCAAACAAGTGAAAGACCTGTATAACAAAAACTTTAAGTCATTGAAGAGAGAAATTGAAGACAATATTAGAAAATGAAAAGAGCTCGCAAGCTCTTAGATAGGTAGGACCAACATAATAAAAATTGTGTTCTTAACAAAAGCAATCTATAGATTCAATGCAATTCCCATTAAAATAACAACACAATACTTCACAGTTCTCGAAGGAACAATACTCAACTTCATATGGAAAAACAAAACACCAGTGTTGCCAAAATAATCATATACAATAAAGGAACTTCTAGAGGCATCACTATCCCTGATTTTAATATATATATATATATATATATATATATATATATATATATATATGCAGGGGAGAGAGAGAGAAAGCACGCTACAGTAATAAAAACACAATAGATCAATAGAATCAAAGATCCTGATATAAATCCACACACCTATAAACACCTGATTTTCAATAATAAAGCCAAAATATATAATAGAAAAAGAAGGTATCTTCACCAAATGGTGCTGAAGTAGCTGGATGATGGCATGTAAAAGAATGCAAATAGATCCATACTTATCACCCTACACAAAACTCAAGTCCAAGTAGATCAAAGACTTCAACATAAATCCAGTTACCCCAAACCTGATAGAAAAGAAAATAGGAAATAGCCTTGAATGCATTAGCACAGGAGACTATTTCCTAAATATAATACCAATAGTACAGACACTGAAAGCAACAGAAATGAATGGGACCCCTTGAAACTAAGAAGCTTTTGTAAGGCAAATGACATCATCAATAAGACAAAATGCCAGCCTACAGAATGGAGAAAGGTCTTTACTAACCCCAACCTCTAATAGAGGGCTGATTTTTAAAATATATAAAGAACTCAGGGAACTAGACATCAAAAAATAAATAATTCAATTTAAAAATGGGGTACAGATCTAAATAGAAAATTCTCAACAGAAGAATCCAAATGACTGAAAGACATTTAAGAAAGTGCTCAACATCCTTAGCCATGAGGAAAATACAAATCAAAATAAGTCAGAGATACTGTGTTATACCTATCAGAATGGCTAAGATTAAAAACACTGATGACAGCCTATGCTGGAGGTTATGAAGAGCAAGAGGAACACGTCTTTATTGCTGGTGGGAGTATAAATTTGTACAGTTACTTTGGAAATCAATATGGTAGTTCCTCAGAAAACTGGGAATCAATCTACCTTATAATCCAGAAATACCACTCTTGGGCATATTCCCAAAAGATTCACATTTATACCATAACGATATTTGCTCAACTATGTTCATAGCAGCTTTATTTGTAACATGTAGTACCTGAAAACAACCTAAATGCCCCTCAACCAAAAAATAGATTTTAAAAATTGTGGTACATTTACACAATGGAGTATTACTTGACAGTTTTAAAAAAAAAAGACATCTTTAATTTTGCAGGCAAATTGATGGCACTAGAAAAACACATTCTGAGTGGAGGTAACCCAGATCCAGAAAAGCAAACACAAGATATACTCACTAGCACGTGTATATTAGATGTAAAACAAAGGATAATCTGTAGCCAGAAGTTTTCTGGCCCATCTGGTCCCTTGGTCTGGACAAATTCTCCCACACACAGTTCTGCAGAAACTTATAAAATAATTACTCAGAGGCTTACATTAATTATAAACTGTTTGGCCTATGGCTCAGCATCATAATCAACTAGCTCTTCTAACTTAACCCATTCTTATTAACCTATGTGTTGCTACAGGGCTACTGGCTTATCAGTACTTTCACATCTTGCTTCTTGAGAAACTAGATCATGTCTCTCAGATTCTGCCCTTCTTTTTCTGTGTCTTTGCTTGGATTTCCTGCCTGACTCTGAGCTGCCTTGCTATAGGTCAAAATGTCTTATTTACTAAGCAATGGTAATAAGGTATATTTATAGGATACAAAAAGACATCCATATCAATAACCAGGCTACAAACCACAACCTAAGAGAAGCTGGTTAACAAGGATAATTCTAAGGGAAACAGTCATGGATCCCTTGGGAAGGGGAAATATATAAAATATCCTGAGTAAATTGGTAGGAGGTGGGAAGGGGAACTGGGAAGAGAACATGAAAAAAACAGGATAGTTGATTTTGGGGAGGTACACAGAGAGAGAACAACAAAATACATATCTTGATAGAGGGAGCCATGTTGGGGTTAGAGAGAATCTTGATGCAAGGGGAAAATTCCCAGAAATCTGCAAAGATGACCCCAGCTAAGACTCTCAGCAATAGTTGAGAGGGTGCCTGAACTTGTCTTGTCCTGTAATCAAATTGCTGGCCACCCTGACTGTCATCATAAAACCTTCATGCAGCAACTGATGGAAACAGATGGAGAGAGCCACAGCTAAGCACTGGGCTGAGCTCCCAGTCCAGTCAAAGGGAGGAAGAAGGGATTATATGAGCAAAGTGGTCAAGATCATGATGGGGAAATCCAGAGTCAGCTGTCCCAAGCTACTGAGAGCTCACTGATTCCCGACTGACAGCTTGGGGACCTGCATGGGACCAAACTTGGTGTTCTGAATGTTTACGACAGTTGTGTGTCTTGGGAAATTTGTGGGGCCTCTGGCAGTGGGACCAGGACTTATCCCTAGTGCATGAACTGGCCTTTTGGAGCCCATTTCCTATAGAGGAATACTTTGTTCAGTCTTGGTACAGGAGGCAGGATCTTGGTCCTGTCATAATTTGATATGCCAGACTTTGTTGACGCCCCATGGGAGGACTTATTATCTCAGAAGAGTGAATTGGAGAGGGGGGAAGCTGAAGTGAGAGTGGGAGGAGGGGAGGGAAGTGGAAATGTGGTTGATATGTAAAATTTAAAAAAAAAAAACTTTTAAATAAACAAAAGAACCATCAGAAATTGAATTGTTCTGTGGTGAAATTCTAAGATTAACAGAATGAATACATAGGAATCTGAAGGTGAGAATCTTATAATTCACTCTGGCAGAGAATATTACGTGGATCCATCCTCAGCTAAGGGCATATCTGAGAGCAATAACAGGACAGGGCACATGATGCAGTGAACGTCCTCTATAGATTGCTCTAGATTTCTATGTTCCCAAAGTGTCACAAAGGCAGAGGCACTTACGTCCCCTCACCATTCATCACTGCCCTCCTACTCCACTGAGGCTCCAGCAAACTTACCTTTTCATATATTCAATGTGAATGGCTGCAATGTGGTCAATCAAGAGATGTTCTGTGGAATGAATATTCAGACAGCCCAACTGACATGATGGCAAAGAAGTCCAACCTGAGGAAAGCTGCTGCTTCTGGATGCAAACCATTGTGGGTCTTCCTTCCTAGCGTGCAGGATCTTGGGCTACAGTTTGCAAAGGCTGTTGTTCTTTTGATAAGATATTGACTGAAATAATATCTGTGTCCTAAACTGTGATAAACATTAATGACATTCCACAGCACTAAGTGCTAAGAATGACTGGTGAAGCCACAGTACTTGAGAAGTGTTATAATGAACAGTCACATGCCAGGCACTGTCAAAGTTTTCTACTGCCTTATCTGTAAACATACTTGGAAATTTTATTGATTTTATTAATATCATTCTTATTAATTCTTTACAAGATTTATATACATGTACAATGCATCTCAATCATGTCTACATACACTATCCCTACCAACACTCCTGAGGGACTGCCAACACATTTTCTTCCCAACCTCATGTTCTTCTTTTATTTTTTCCTTACTTATAACTCAGTCCAATTAGTGCTGACTGTATGTGCATGGTTTGAAGTCATTCACTGGAACAAGGGTAGCCTATCAGTGATCACACAGCAAAGAAAAGTGTACTCCTATATTCTTACTCTCTCAGCAGCCATCAGCTATCAGTTTTCCAGTTAGGTCTCAATACCCTCTCCCATCCATACTAGGATTTTAACTGACTTGATCTTACACAAGAAATCCCAGGTGTTTAGGGTTCCCATGTGCTACAAATGTGTCACAACCAATGCACAGCATTTTATGGATGTCTATTGGGAATCTTTCCCCTTCCTCTGAGTTTTACATTTTTTGGTCCCTTTTTCTGTGATGTTCCCAAAGGCTTGCGGGGAGGGATCTAGATGTCCCATCTATAGCTGAGTACTAACAGTCACAATAGCAAATATATTGGAGAAACTGGGTCAGTCTGAAGACAGGACTTTACTCTATATAATATGATCATAACAAAGAGGTCTAGAGAAATGGGAATGTACCTCTTCAGTGGTCTTAGAGTCACAGAGCTTCTCCTATGACCATCATATCTATTCTTCCACCCATTGGGCTTTCTTCTCTTGAACTTTTTGAAGAAACACCTTTCAGAACCATAATTCTTCCTAGCAACCTTCCCTCGCAATTTCTTCAGAGACTTTCATGATCATGGGCAGTTATAAGATTTGCCTCTACTCAAAAATGACCAATTCAAAGATTTATTCCAATACTCTACATTTATTTATTAATACATCTGATGTAATGAATCTCCACTTGATTCATTCCACAAGATACAGAAATTGATTGACCGGCTCCTGACACCAAGGCAGAGCATTCAGTCTTAACTGTTGAAGTGGTAGGTAGCAGACATTTATTAGTTTCTTATCTGCTTTTGAAGGTAGAAAGAGTTCACAAAAGCTTGTCCAAGTCTAGTTGAGATATGAACACTGGCCAAGGAGGCTGAAAATCTGCTTAAATTCCAAGTGCTACCTAAGCGGGACTTCTCAGGAGCATTAATTACTATGTATTCTAGCTTCACTCAGTGTGAAACACAGAGATTGCAGAGCAAATTTCCCAGGATAAGTATCTTGTGTAGAATTACAGTTTACAACTATAATCATGTGTTAGTGTCACACTACTCAACACTAAGAGATATTGTTTGTTTATTTTCTACTATTACCAGCTACCTGGATTTTGTCTTCTGAGTTTTATTGGCTTTATTGGCAATCTATTCTTTACAGTAGCTCATGTAAACATAAATTTTTGCATGAGGAAGAAAACATGTGTTTGCTTGTTTGTTTGTTTATTGCATTTAACTTCTTTACTGACTCTCTTCAGAGTTTCACATCTTTCACTCCAATTCTGTGTACCTCCTGGTTCCTCCATCTCCTCTCTACAAAAGAAAACAAAACAAAATCAGCAAGAAAGCAAACAAAAGCAAAAACAAACAAACCAAAAACAATAACAGAAAAGGCCACATAGAGGCCCCTGGTTAGGGCTGCAACCTGAGGCCTTGGTAGTGTCTGATGGCCATACAACCCCAGAACCACTCCCACCTGAGTGGCCATTCTTTCCACCAGAGCCAAGGTGTTGTGTGGGCCCAAGCTTGCTACCTAGGGCCATGTCTGGGTCTGTGGAGAAGCTGCAGTTGAGGTCTGTGACCTGTGTCAACTCAGGAGGCCCTCGCAACCATGGAAGATGAAATCAGAGGCCTACTGAGCCACCTGACCCTTCACTGGCCCCAGGAAAGCTGGTCCAGCCTCTCTTTTGGACACTTGTTCCTTACACTCAGGAAAGATGGCCCTGCCCCTCAGTACAAATGAGGGTGAAAGGACTCTAAAGGCATGCATGTAGGAAAAATTATTTTCAAAATTTCGTATTATAGATGGATAACCACAATGTAGCACTTACTGAATATCATAGTTTATTAAATAGTAAGTCCCAAATCACGTCAGATTACATAATTCAGGACAGATTTCCCACCTGTGTTTGCAGGTAGAAAGCACCACTCTGCTTATCAGTAGATGAGGAGAAAAGGAAGTCTCAGCTGTCTGAGCTTTCTGTTTAATCCCTATTTACACTTCCTAAGGAAGGTTCAAGCTCCTCTCCAGAGCGGTTTGGGAATCAGGTTTATCCTCTCTCTGTCTTTGCATCATGACAGCTGTAACAAAAGAGAGAAAAAATAAAATAAAGTAATTTTTGTTAATATTAATACCAAACAGACTGTATTCTCCTTTCCAAGTGGTAAATACAGGCATACCTTCCTGGCTACCTCTGAAATGCAAAGTGAAGTTTTCTTTTCCTCCATATTACTTCCCCATCCTGCGGAGATGTTCTTAGTCAAACCTAGCACATTTGTGGGAACTATAAAACTAATTGGTGATGCTTTAGCTTGCCCTGTACATTTCCTGATCTTGTAGTGCTTATCTAAAGTGATATGTACCCAGAGGGAGGGGAAACTGTATTCCCCTTAAAACAAAAGCAAGTTCTTTATTCTTTTACCTGCTCCCAATGAAGTATATCCAAGAAAAAATTTCAGTCCATAAAAATGAGTATGGGAAGGCAGTGTCTTAAAAAAGTATAAGTTTGTTTCCAGTTATACCTTTCAAAGTCTGTCCAAACAATGGTGGTAAAGTCGCATTTGCTGTCTGGGACCTTCTCAAGGTAAGTGCTACTTTGCTTTTCTTAATAGATCTGGCAAGATTTTGGAATAAAATCATCACTGAGTGAGAAAGTTTTATTAAAATCCACAAAGGTTTTTTTTTCAGCTGTAGACATACTGTGTTCAAAAATGGAGTTCAATGAATCAATTCATGTAGTAAGCATGGATGCCATAGCTTTCTAATAAAGCCACATGATATGATAAACCAGCTACACATCATGCTATATCTTAAGAAACTTTTCTTTGATGACTTTATTTGAGTGATTTTCTGGCAGCCAACGTGTGTACTGTAGATAAATTTGATGAACTCATAAATACACTTCCATTACTGTAAAACTAATACATCTAATAAAAGATCTACACGTAGATCTTTCAGGAAGCCATTCACATTTAAAGAATATTTAAGTGTTTATCTAGTAACAGATAGTTACATAAGAATTTTTCACAATGAGTTATTTTACTTAGACCTTGAAAATGAATAAAGAATTGTATTTACGATCACCGTATCAGTATAGTTGATATGGGGCTATAGCTTAGTGGTAGAGAGTTTACCTAGCATATCAAAGGTCCTGAATTCAATACTCATAACAGAAAAAATAATAGAACATTGTCTAGAACCAGAGTCTGTAATCTCAGACCTGTTGATCACAAGTTGTATGGCTTTGAACACATGAGCACTTAGCATCACTTGACTCAATTTTAACAGTTGAAACTTTCATAGCTGCATTCAATGTGAATGTATACATAGAAGTTCTCAGGCAAACTATTAGAAAATAGTACATATTGTTATTCAGAAATAAAGATTACTTTGGAACTTTATGTAAGGATATTTAAGCTCAGCCATTAACTTATCAAAGCATCTAGGAAAGAATAGACACATACACATCGTCCAATCAGATGAATGAGACAAGTGAATTATCACAAACTCAATAAATTTGGAAATTTACAATTATAATTTACTTTGGGACAAATTCAAGTGCTGGATTTCATAGGTCTGCTCACCTTGCTGTTAAGTCAACGCTGCCATAAACAAATATTCAGGCCAAAACTTGCCATTCACCAAAATGATAAGTCATAGAAACCACATGCAGATACCTACAAGAAGTCTTATAAGTTCGCTGAGGCCCATCTCTTTGCACATTTAGGTATTCAAAAATCTCTGTTTTAAAAAAAAAATCAATGCAATGTAAGACAGGTAATATTCTAAAAGCTACACTTATTATACTATCCCACCTCAGTTAGAATAAGACAAACACCCCCCCCCCAAATAAACAGACTCACATCTGGAGCTTGAGACCTTAGACTGGGTGGCTGCTTCCAAGGATGCTAAAGTCAGCTTCAACGCCCTGGGATCCTGTTTATCCAGGAGCCTCAGATCAATAAATGCAACGACTTCCAACGCACATCTTGAACAGAACTAACTTTGCCAATGCAAAAGCATGTATAGGTCCAACTCGCTAATTACCACGCCATCTGGTGTTGATCTGAGATGAAGGGAGTTGAAAGCTTGGATTAGACACCTCTAAAGTGGGGGGTTTTGATTAGAGGCTTTCATGTGCTGGCCAACAGTCCCCCTCCCAGCATGTGTACTCCATATTTGGTTATTTTTAAACTTCAACAACTACCCCTAGTCAACCTACTCAACAGATAAAACTGGATGCACAGATACATGCATACAAGCACATGCACACAAAACCACTGCCTAGAGGTGAAAGGGATGACATAGCAGTGAAAAGCACCTATATAGTGGCTAACAGCAATCTGTAACTCCAGTTCCAGGGAAATCAATGCCCTTTTCAATGGGAACCACTCACACATTTAGTGAACATGTACACATGAAGAAAAAACACTCATACACATTAAATAAAACAAGTCTTTAAACTTAATGTTTATAATAAATTATTTTTAAAACTACATATTTTAAAATGTATTATCTTTCATCCATAGATATTTTTCCCTTTGCTGATGGAGCTGGAGAGATGGCTCAGTGGTTGAGAGCACTGACTGCTCTTAGAGTGGTACTGAGTCTAATTACCATCAACCATATGGCGGCTCACAACCATCTATAATGAGATCTGATGCCCTCTGCTGGCAAGCAGAGCACTCATACATAAAATATAAATTAATACAAAAAATTTTTAAGACATTTCAAAATTTACATGAATTCAGTTGATATGGCTGCATATCAAATTTAGATGTCTAAATTTCTAACCGGAGTTGAACACTATTGCTGCACCTGATTCTGCCTCTAGCCAACATTTCAACAGTTCTGCCCCACAATCATATGACATTTGTTTCCAAGATGCATGCGCTTCCCCCTTTCTTCCTCATAATACTACAGTGGTTATCATTTACATCTCTAAGTCTGCTCTCCTACTTTCTCCAGATGGAGCAGATATGAACTGGAGAAGGAATATCACAGTAAAATGTATCCACAGTCAAAACAGTTGATAAACAGTATTGATATTTTACCTGAAGACCCTTAATATTTTAAACTGCACTGTGATCCTTCCAATCTCCATCTGCAGTGTGAGTGACATCCTTCAGTACCCATCCTTCCGCTTATGCTCTCTGCTAATGCTTCCTCCTTTTGCTTTCTCTGACCAGCCTCTCATGATTCTCTGCTGTCGCCCTCAGCCAACTTTCTCAGTCTACTTTTGGACACATAGATATTTGTGAGTGTGTGTGTATTTGTGTGTGTGTGTAACTTTACAAAAATACATAATAATTATTATTTAAATTTAAACCAGTGAAAGAAATAAAATTTCAATCTAAAAGAACATAGAATAAAAAATGAGAAATGAACAAGTAAAAAAAATTCCAAACTTGGTGATGATAATAAATTCTTTCATTCTAAATGCACAATGATTTTGAAGAGATTAAAATTACCTCAGAGAGTGAGAACGGTCATAAAGACTCTAGAAGATTGCTACATGCTATCTACAAAACCTGTTCATAAAACGTATAGGAAAATGTGTAACTAACATGAATAGGAATTTAAAAAAAAAAACATAAAACTATCAGAAGCTCTGTTAATCATAACAATATCACACAAAATAAAACCATTAAAGAAATACAGAGAATGGTACAATGACAAAAAGCTTCATGGGGACATAACTTTTTAAAGTTAAATGACCTTTTTTTATCTTATGAAAACTAGGACCTATAGTTAAATATGTAAGATCACCAAATTCATAACTGATGGCTCTGGAACTTGAACCCACATCTCTGGAAACATAGTCCTTTCTAATATGGCATGACATGGTGACATTACTCAAGCTATTTAGTAAGTACAGTTTTAGCTCTCCACATTTAGCGTGTATTATACAGTCATACTTTCCATGGTGATGAATGCTGAAGCATGCTTCTGCAATCAGTTCTTCACAGGTGGCTTGAGAATTGTTTGGGCTTTCTTGTTTGGTTTTTTGGAGATGACTTATTGGTTCCATGTTTCTGACTAGTTTAGTTTCTAGGGGCCTAATTCAATAATAAATTGATTAATTTGCATGAGATTAGTTACACTTATATATGTTTTTGCATGCATTATTTTTATTTTTCAAACCAATCCTTCAGGCCAATGTTATTGCTTCCACATTACAAATAAGAAAATGTTTTTTTTCTTCTATAAATTCAACTAGTCTATGAAATATATTCTTGGAAACAAAATACTAGGCCTGTTTTCACAAGCTTTAAATTATTACTAATTATCTAAAGAGTGTATAAAAAAGGCCACTACTGCCAATCTAGATGCTAAAATGGCCTTTATTCTTTGCCAATTAGCACCAGCCTTCTCTGAGACATTGTTTCCTTTATCATGGTCATAGTAAGCATCCCTTTGTTGTTTCTTTTATCATGGTCATGGTAAGCATCCCTTTGTTCAACAAATGATGCTCACTGTCTCATAGTTTTACATGCATAATGAGTAGAATTACTGGTTATAGTCTATTGTCCTCTTACTACAGTGAGTTGTCACTCTGAGTCCCAGTAATCATTATTCATTCAATATATATTCTTCTTCATGTCTTATAACATCACTATGTGAAATAATAAGGTAACTTCATGTCCTGTGAGAACAATATGTATGAACATACATGCATTCACTATAATTCCAGTTTCTGGAATATATGCATCCACTTTATAGTGAATTTTTGAGGAAAAAAATAGAAATTGTCTTTTTATGTTTAATATTTAATTTTTATGTTTTTTTAAAAAAAAACTTTATTTATTTATTTATTTGCCTTGGTGTTTTGCCTGGAATTGGAACTACAGACTGTTGTGAGCTGCCATGTGGGTGCTGGGAATCGAACCCGGGTCCTCTGGAAAAGCAGAGGGTGCTCTTAACCGCTGAGCCAACTCTCCAACCCTAATTTTTATGTTTTTACCTCATAGAAGTATCTTTCATAATTCAGCTCTTATTAATTAGTCATATAATTAAAATAACAAATAGAACTGTATTCTCATCTAAATACACTATGGTGTACACTCTCTCCAAGTTTGCTGACAGAGTAATATATCTATTCATCAAACTATAATTGCATACATAATGTACATTATTTTATTTATTATATATATGTGTTCATTATATACATAATTAAAGGGGGAAATATAGTTACTAACAAACCAGGTAGTTTTCACGTGTTGTTTTTCAAACTAAAAGCAAGAATTTTATTTTTCTCCATCTATTTCTGAAAAATTATGAGAATAAGATTTAAGACAACAGCAATGTTAATTTAAAAAAAAAGAACACTTAAGAGTTTGCAAAATATCCTCTAGTTTATGCTAAAAATTTTATAAAACATAAAACTTGAGCTTTCTTTGGTGTATTCCTACCTCTCCTGTGCCATCTAGTGTTTTGAAGTGATCCGGAGTCAGAAATAACCTGCTAACACCGGCCATGCAGCTCATGTGCACACTCACCCTCAGGCGAGCAAACAAGAAACTTAAGACCTGGGCTGCAGAAGGCTGTCTTTATTAGGTTATGAAAAACTGCAAATGAATAGGACTTTAACGCAAAGGGGAAGACTTTAAAGTTCAGTCCAGGAACCATGGCTAACAGATGCTGAGAAAATAATGCATAATGGAGCGATTGAGTCTCGTTAGGTCCACATACTGAATAATAGGAACAGAATTTTGATCTGAGGCCGCACATCTGGAAGGGAGAAAGTAATGGGGAAAGAACAGGGTGAGCAGGACCATCCTTCCCCATTCACAACTAAAATTTTTTGCCTCTTTTGTGGTCTGGCTACTGTGCCAGATTTGTTCATAACAACCACTATTAAGAGTGGCTGCCATAGCTAGCTCCCTTATCCTTTCAAAGGGAAAGCCTGGGTTTGTTCAGATACTTCATTCGAAGCACCAGCTCCCTGCAGAAAGAGAGGTAGAGATCTTTCCTGCAGGCTTTTATCCATTCTGTAGGCTCCTATTCTATCAGACATGAACTGCCTGGTCTATCAGTGACGGACATGTTTGTTTCTTGGTTTACACCTGAGGTCTCTGAGTGTACAGCTTGGATGGCTTTGCACTTCACTGTGCTATGCTCTCTTCTGCAGATTAGATGGGAAAATAAATGAACTGATTCATCTGGACTCAGTTTGGAATTCCAAATACATGAGTCCTGGACTGTCTAGTCTTGTCTTTCTAGAATAAACTAAGCCACTTTACAGCCCCCAAGGGGCAATGTATCCTACAGACCAACTTTTCATGAGAATTCATATCTGTGTTCTTTTTCATGTTACAAGACTCTCTCTAAGACAATAAGGGGAATTCTACGTGTATGTACCTTTTACTGCCACCTGAAAGAGTAAAGTTCAAAAGTCATGAACTGGGCTAGCATGTAGCTCACTCAGTGGTAGAGTAGTTGCCTGGCAACTAGGTTCCAATCCAGTACTACAAGAAAAAAAATAATGAGTAACCATATAGAAAGAAAGGAAGTGTCCTCATTGGTTTTCAGTTACTGGAATTAAATGCCTAGACAGAAGCAATTTAGGGGATTCTGTGTTGCAGTTCAAGCTGTAGCCCATCCTGGTGGAAAGCTGGCTGGTGCAGCTGGTCACTTACATCTCAGTCAGGAAAAGAACAATGAAATTCACACTGTTGCTCAGCTCCCTTCCTCTACTTACACAATCCAAGAGCCCAAGGAGACAATGGTGCTGTCTACCACAGGCAAGGGATAACCAAGATATTCCTCCACAAGTATGCCCAGAGACTTATCTCCCCAGTGTTGTAGTAAGTTTCCTGGCCCGTTTGCGCTGGAGTTTGTAACCTAGCGCTCGCTAGGCAGAGGTTTTGACCTGATGCGCGGCGGCTTTTCTCCCCCAAAGAAATGAATCACACGCTTATATCCTTTACACTGTTTGGCCCATGTTTTAAGCACATTACTAGCTAGCTCTTTCATCTTAATTCAACCCATTTCCATTTATCTTCCCACCACGTGGCTCAGCCCATGGCTGAGCCAGTACCTCTACATGTCTGTCTTCTTCGGGGGTCGGATGGAGACTGACTAACTCCACCCTTTCCTACCTGCCTGCCCTCTGATTCTCCACCCACTTCTACGGTGCTGTGCATAGGCCAAAACAGTGCTTTATTTACAACGTACAAAGAATATTCCACCACATTTCCTCTTTTCTGTCTAATTAAAAAGGAAGGTTTCAATTTCCATATAGCAAAATTACATACAACAGAACATTCCACCAAACCCCAGTCAGTCTAGATTCTGTCAAGATGGCCATTACATTGAGAGTGAACATGCAAGTCAAGTGTAGTTTGTGGGATACAACTGGATTCATGGTAATTTTTAACCCTTTCCAAGCAAGGATGAAGCACAGATGAGTTATCAGTCTGAACTTTGGTCCCAGGTGCAGAGATGTGCTCAGCTTTCCTTGCATTTCCTCACCCAAAACTCAACTTACAAATTTAGGACAGTGGGCCTTACTAATTGCATTCATGCCATATGGCCCCTGCCGTGACAGCTCTTAAATAGTAGGAGGGGATTTATTCCTGCTCTGTTTGACACTGATAAGGATTCAAGTCATAAGCTACTTCCGCCTGCACAGGCAGCATTCCTGATTTATACTATTTAGGCTAAGGCCTTCCCCACTGTGACAGTTAATATTGACTGTCAACTCCACAGGACCTAGAATCACCGTGGAGACTAATCTCTCTGGTCATTTGTGTAATAGAGTTTTTAATTGGGCTCATTGAGAAAGACTCACTGTAAACATGGGAAGCAGCATCTCCTGGCCTAAGCTCTTCAGAAACCAAGTATTTATCACTAGGCCAACATGTGGAAAAGGGTACAGACTGGTAGCTTGTTGGTACAAAATGCAGGATTTGTCCCTAGCAATTGTATCCTTGGCCAAGGAGGCCCTCCACAGCTCATCTGGACAGCTGCTCTAGAACTCTTAGATGTTCATCAGCTCCAGGGTTGGGGATGTCTACTCAGGGTTGGGCGGGAACATGGAAAACCCACTGAAGGCTCTGGTGAGAGGTGAGCCTGCAGTGAAGACTGAGGAGATGTTAAAGAGAACAACTTGGAAGGTGAGTGAATCCACACACAGGAGAAAGGCTTCAAAGCCTTGAGCCTTGCACCTTCAAAGTCTTCTGAGCATGGACAAAGAAGTAACATTATTTGCCCTCCCTAAATCTCACTCATTTTTTAAGACCTTTAGCACTTAGAACAGTAAATTCTAGAAATTGTACAGTATCTGCAAGCCTGATTGTTCTAAAATGGATTATTTTTCACCTAAAATTCACAAGAGAATCTTAACCTTATAATAAGTAAACAAGCATTTTTCCCCTAAACACCAGGATACTTTCTATCCCATAGATGCAAAAGACAGCATAATATCCAGCACACAGCTTAAAAGATTGACTCTGCCTGACTTCCATGTTATTAATAAACCTGCTTTATGGATGGTCTTTATTGACCTAGAAATAAAGTACAGTAAGAATTAAACAGTTCTGTTTTGAGGGTAACACAAACCCTGTGAGCTGGGAGTCAGTGCTTTATGATTTTGACAGTTTGCACAAGTTCATTTTGTAAATGTGTGAACACACTGTATACTGTCTGCAGCAAGTCCATGCTGAGACCCAGTAAGCCACACAACCAGGCTGTCTGCCTCATGCCATCCTCTGCCAAGCCAATCATTTTGGAAAGGGCTCCTAAATTTGATACAAGGGCAAATACTTTCTATTGCTTTCCCAGGGGCAGAGAAAGCTCTTTTCCACATAGCATCGACCAGCATCCTTTTTTTTTCCTAGCTATTCTTGCTGATGCTGTCTTTTTCTTCTTTTTATATTTTCTACCCCAAAGAATCTGTGGCTATAATTTTTAAAGCTTTGTGAAAAGCCTACTAACTTAGTCCTTAACACTCTGCTTCTGCTATCACTAAAATCTTTCTTCACTTGGCTCTAACCTGCCTCTTCTGAGAAATTGTGGTAACTCATTATATCCACAGAGCTTGAGCCTGACCCTGCCTTGCACAGTGAGAAGACAAACTTCTGCCTTCTTTGGTATCTTTGAAAATAATTCTAGATACACCATCCCTCAGAGTAGCAATTCATTTTGGTCAATAAATCTGAGCATATGCCCTACTAAAAGTTAACAGCTAGCACCAGGGATCCTGGTAACTTCTCATATCTTAACTATGAGACACATATATATGACCCAATAGAGCTAAACATACATACCATACACACAGGCACACACACACACACACACACACACACACACGGGCACGAGTACACACACACATGCATGTGCCCATAAAATATTGCACACATACACCCATCATGTTAAATAGTTTAAATAAGGTAAGTGAATAACAATATCCTGGTTTCAATCTTCACTGTGGCTGTGCAAAGTAATAACAGAGAAAATTATTTATAAACACAAGAATATTATTTCTCAGTATCACATGGTAATTTATTTTCTTAACATTAGAAGTTTTTTTTTTATTATTATTCTATTTATATTACATTTTGACCACAGCCTCCCACCCTGTCTCTCAGTTCCTCTGCCCCATTTCCCCCTTCAGCCTCTCAATACCCTCTTCTATCTCCGTCCAGAAAAGGGCAGGTCCCCCATGAGTACCAATATAACATGGCATATCAAGTTTCAGTAAACCTAAACACTTCACCATGTATCAAGGCTGGGCAAATAACTTAATATGAAAAGTAGAGTCCTGAAGGCCAGTACAGGAGTCAGCGACAGCCCCTGTTCCCACTGTTAGGAGTCCCACAAGAGGACCAAACTATACAACTGTAACATATATGCAGAGGGCCTGGGTCAGTCCCCTGCAGGCTCCCTGGTTGTCAATCTAATCTCTGTGAGTCCCTATGAGCCCAGGTTAATTGATTGTATGAGCCTTCCTGTGGTGACCTTGACCTCTCTGGAATCCTGTGGAGGAAAAAGAGAAAGAGAAAGGAGTGTAAAAGTTTTTTTTTTTTTTTGTTTTTTTTTTTTTTTTTATCAGCAAATTTTACATTTGGGAGAATTTTTAGTTTGGCCACCTAAAATATCACTAATGAGACACACAGAAGCCAATGAGAACATGCCATGTAGCAGTTAACAGTCTTTATGACTGCAATGCTCCCTCATATGTGATTACAAATTGTCACTGCTGGCAATGGGAACCTAACCTCTCACGAAGACTAAATGTTACACTAAATTTTATGATTTAGGAAGTATAACTGAGGTCTGAAGAGATGGCTTAGGGAGTAAACCACCACACACCTGTGAATGTGAACCTGAAGTGAGCTCCCTAAAACCCAGAAAACACCAGACACCAAAGCACTTATCTGTGATCCCAGCTCTCAGGTACTGAGATGTGAGGCAGAAGCAGGAGAATCCCTGATAGCTTGCAAGCCAGTTACCATGGTTACACAGGAGCAAACATAAGAGACCCAGCTTCAAACGCTGTAGAAGGCAAGGACCAACACCCAAGGCTGCTCTCTGATGGTCAGATTCAGAAAATAAAGGTGAGGGATGAGAGACAAGAGTAGACAGTAAGGGAGGGAAGGAGACGGGCAGGATGGGGAGGAAATGGGCCTGATTTAGACTGCACCGCATTCTCCAGCTGGCTTCTGTGTTTCCAAAGTAAATTTACCAGTCACTCTTGTTTTAGCTGTATGTTCTCAGAACACCAAGCCACAACCATGATGGAAGGAAATTTTGTATCAGCATCTCTGACTTCATGACTCAGAAAAATATAATAAAATACAAGTTGATGTTATATTAAAATATCCAAAGACACATCTTTTTAAAGAGTTCCCCTTGCATTCTTTCCTAAGCTAAACTTTATGGTCTGATTCATACAAATAGAAAAAAATATAAATAAACCATTCTAGAAAAACAAAGTTGTCTAAAGTTTCTGCTATTTCACAGCTTAATCTTTAAAAAACAAATCGTAAAATTATATCCTAGATGCTACTATTCTCTAATCAGTTTCTAAGGCTCTGAATATTAAAAGATATGTTCTCATTTCATTCTCGAAATTAAAAATAAGCAACATTTATTAAAATGAATCACTTTATTGCAGATCTTAACACCTAGCAACAGCATGATTGTGAAACTTTGCTCCAGACGTCTCAACTTATACAGAAAGTCCAACAATTACAAATCATCTGATTTGTACAATCAAAAATGATTGGCAACTGCTCTTAAATTGTCATGTCATGCATGCCAGGAAACGTCAAGAAGGTACAAATCCAAAGAAAATAATTATAACTTTCGCAACTTCAGGGGATCTAAAATATATTGAAATCAAAGTGACCCAAACAGACTCCTATGCATCTCATTATTTCTGGGATGAAAAAAAAGAAAACTGAGGCCAGAATACTGCTATTTGTTACCTTACAACATTTTCTTTTGTGAGATCTGTTCCTAGAGAATAGTCATTTTTCTCAAAGTGCTTGAAGTAGCCCTTGTTAATTAATAGTATTTTCAGAACACTACAACTCAAGAACCAGGCTCTGCTCTCTCTACTGCTCAGTTATAAATAATGACATTTTGTCCACTTACCTTAAATGTATGCATAAGAATAAAAACCATCAACAAAGCCTCAGTCATCCTGAGTGTCCCATATAAGAACCCTAGAAAAACATTTATAACACAAACTAATTAGGAAAAGATACTATGCTAGATGGTCTTATATGCAGCCTGCTTTAAAATAAAGCATTGAATTATTTATTTGCATAAAAACTAATTACTCACATTTTAGCTTACACTTCTGTGTGCACAAGTTTTATAAGAAAATATCCTTTACAAATAGTACAGAATTTTTTCTTATTTATGTTTGTTTGTTGGTGTGCTTATCGGTGAAATGATGACTCAGTTAGTCTGGGGACCAAACCCAGGGCTTTGTGCATGCTAGAGAAGCATCTAACAAAAAGCTGCATCCCCAGACAGGCAATCAGTTCTCAGCTACATTCTTTAGTCATTCTAAATTGTTTCACTATTGCACCAAATGCCTGATTAAACTTTCTAGAATATGCATGAGTTAAAGGCACAGTCTGCTTTAGCAACTGTCTAGCAGTGACTTTGCATTACCAAAGATCAGCAGGGAGCCTACACTGGATAAATGAGAGGACTGTTAGCAAGAACAACATGGAAACATTTTGCTCCTTTAAGCAGTTTTAACATTCTTTTCTGCCATTTAATTTACACTAGTGGATTGGGGAAATGTTTGTTTAATAGGGCTTCTCTCTTATAATGGAAGCTGACTTATTCTCTCATTTCCCAAAGATTTTCAAACTCTAGAATTAAAAAGTTTTGAATACATCTTAACAAGAGAATAATGCTCCTTCTGTTAGTACATCTCCTGAGGCATCCGAAGAAGGCTGCTGGTGTCCTATCTTCCTAAGTCAGCCTCAGTGTGTTTTCCTGAGCCCTTATGGTTGTGTATTCTCACATTCAGGTTTCTATGAGCAAAAGTGGGCTCGGGCTCACCTCCAAGCTTATAAGATATGCATAAGGATGGTGGTCAGCATCTGCCAGCAAGATGCCTCCTTTGGAAAGGGTTAAAGGCAAGATATCAGTCTCCTGCCACTGTGCCCAGCACCCACATCAGTCATGAAGAGTGATGTCATACACCTGCAAGGCACATGCGAACTATAAACACTTTACCGACACTGAATTTGAGTCTTCCATTCAAACCATACCCAGATGCTGCACACCAAGTTCCCTGGCTGCTAAAGTTGATTGTCTGCAAAGTTTTGAGAAAAGAGATAGTCTTACACAGTCAAAGCAGGTTTGAGTTTACAGCACAGGACAGACAGTGTCCCACTGTCTCCAGAATCATGGAGGAGGCACAAGCAAGGGTATTGAGGATTGTGCAATGCAACCTTCTCACTGCAAAAGACATTGAATCTCACCTCCAGCAGGGCTTTTACCAATTGTCTCTCCTTTTGCCTACATTAATTATTTCCATCTCCTTTTTCTCAAATCATACTCAAGGATAGAGCCTGGGACTAATTTATTAATTTATGTATTTATTTAATTCATTTATTTTGTGTATGTGGTGGATCATACACATGTGGATACATATGGAGGTCAGAGGTCAGCATAAGATGTCTTCCTCTACCCCTTTCCATCTTACTTTTGAGACAGTGTCTCTTACTGAACCTGGAGCTCATTGACTGACTATATGAACTTGCTGGCCAGGGAGGCACAAAGAGCCTCCCCACTCTGCCTCCTGAGTATTGGGATTACAGACGTGAATCACCATGCTTCTTGCATGCTAGACAAGCATTTTACCAACTGAGGTACATCACCAGCTCCTAGATGAAGTCTTTTACTAGATTATAATTGAAGCAGTACAATATGCACAAACATGTTTTCTGTTCTCTTTTCATCTCCAAAGAGTTCAGCTTGGGTTTGCTACAGTGTTAGTCTAGTGAGAACTAGAAGAATATTTTTAATCATGGAGGGCTAGAGACCTGGACTCTTCAAGTCCCAGCTTGCAGATGACTGATTTCAATGACTGTGACATTCCTTCTATAATTTCTGGGGAGCAGTAGATTCTAACCATATCTTTCCATGAGTCATCTGACACTTGTTTTTGATTTAATTTAGTTTTACATCCTGACTTCTCATCAGGGACATAAAATGAAAAAAGCAATAACTCTTCTGGGCCACCACACATCATCCACATCCTGAGAAGTGGATGCCCATTCTTGGAGCAAACAATTTCTCTTCCAGGTTAAAGTCTATTTATTGAGGAATGTTATCACAAGTCTGAAGCAATATCAGGCTACAAATAGTGAGGAGGCAGAAAGTGTGTGTGACTGGTTTGAGTGTTCTGGAATCACAGGGAGTTGGGAACTGGATAGAAGAGGCTTTCAGGAGCTTACACAGTCATTCAGTGGTGAACAAGCACCAAGGAGAATCCCACTGGCCATCCTCCATCATCCTCCATCTCCTTTTGACTCAGCTTTAGCAAAGCAGCATTTGGAGTTGAAGTAATGACTCAAGCCAAATACTTTTTGTACTAAAGCTATTTTCCCAAAATCTATCTCAATAATTACATAGAAAAAAATAGGAGAAGAGTCAATGCATAAGAAAATACTCTCATCTCTAGGTAGGTTCAAAGAAAACCAATAGTGGTTCAACTTTATATTCTGAAATACCTAAAATTGCATCAGGAGATAAATTGCTTAATGGAGATTTGTCTTTAGATCCATGTGGAGATAATTCCTTTCTTTTTGAAAATTATAATCTATTTTATTTTATGTGTGTGTGTTTAAGTGTATGTATGTGGACCACATGTGCACAGGAGCCTGTGATGTTGGGGAGGTGATATCAGATATCCTGGAAGTAGAGTTACAGAAGGTTGTTAAGGCACTGGGAACCAAACCTTGCCCTCTGTAAGAACAAGTATTCTTAACTCTGAGCCCACGCTCTAGCCCCATGAGTTCTTTTTAAGATTTTCATTTGTGTGTATTGTGTGTTCCTTTGTGAGTTTCTATGCATACAGTTCCCAGAGGCCAGAAGAGGGCATTGAATGCTAAGGAACTGTAGTTATAAGCAGTTGTCAACTGCCTGGTGTTATATTCTGGGAAATGAACCCAAGTCATTTGCAGGAACAGTTGGAACTCTTAACAACTGTGCCATCTCTCCAGCTCCAATTTTCTTTTTTAAAAATAAAAACACTATTAGTACACACATTTTATCAGCAACAAAAGATCATGAGACATTTAGCGCTTAGACACTCCCGTGTCTTCTCCTTCCATATCACAGCACAAGGAATAGGGTGGCTATCTCTTGTATTAAAGGTCGTCTTGGTGCTTCCCCACAGTAGTCATCCAATGGTGATATCAATAATTAAAAAAGCAAGAAAGGAGAGAGGCATATCACAAGCAGGGACAGCCATATGTAATTTTTATGGTAGAATATCCATCCACTAGATAATAAGGTTGTAACCAGTGATATATCATAGGTTAGCGGTCCTAAAAGATCCTAATAGAACTAAATAATTCTCATCTCCCGATGAAGTTACAGAATTGAACATTATGGTCCAAATGGGAACTGGTATATAAACAAACCTACCACCCTACCAGTTACACAAAAGTATGGCACTACATTTAATTATAAGCAGCACATAATACTTTGCAATGATCAGCTGATTCACATCTATTTCTTTCCTGTGCTATGCTTTTCACTGTTATTTTCAACTGTTCTCCTCCTTATATCTAAAAGCAATGTTCTTTGTAAAATGATATGGTTTAGCACAGCATCAGCATCATACTCATCTTGTGGTCTATATCTGGGATCTCCCAAAGTGATAAACCTTGGCCATATGGGTTCTCAGGTACACTGTGATGCTACAGTGACATCATCCAACATTCATTTCTCAGAGCATGTTTCATTATAAAGCAGCACATGATTATATACATTTTTGTCCTTTGACACAATATATCAATGATTCTATGAATTATATTCATACTGTCATTTTGTGATTAAAATGCATTTTTTTTTATCATCCAAAGCATCCTTGAGTGATTCTCTCAATTTTATGGGCCATTGTTTTTTTGTCTATGTAATAAAAGAACAATCATTCTACATGACCTCAAAAATTACCTATTTCGAGGGGTTCTTCAATGAGTATACCTAGATTCTTCTTTACATTGATCAACTCAATGTATATTGGGATCCTTTGGTTCTTCAATGAGTATACCTAGATTCTTCTTTACATTGATCAACTCAATGTATATTGGGATCCTTTGGAATCAAATATTGATCAAAACTTTAATCAGATTCAATAAAATTTGAAAATTACCGAAGTAATTATTTTATTTGATAGCACTATCTTTATGCAGAATCATCTTTGAGAATCTAAAGTCAAGAAAGGTCCTCTGTTTCTAACCCTTCAGTGTTTGAGATGTCTATCTTCTACCATAAGCCTGAAATCCAACTCTACTACCATCAATATTTAAGACATTCCTAGAAGAACACACACATACATAAACACACAGGGTTTTATACATATAAACACACAAATACTTATAAACACATACACAGGGGAGGGGGAGGATTCTCTCTTGTCTGTAAATAAACACAACATTTTATTCTATTTTTTACTTTTTTGTAATATCTTGCTTTGTAGAACATAGCAAGTCATACGTCAAGAGCACTCCTGACAGTGTTTATTCTATGCCAGCCCAAGGCCTGTTTTCAGATAAAGGGCATTTCACAAATTCCCCAAGTTGAATAATCTCCTTTTTGGCTTTTCTGCCACAGTTACTATTTCTAATTCTTCTCAGTCCACAGATATGCAAGAGTGCAACACAAAAACCACAAAAATGCTAAAAACAAGTGTTGGAAATAAGTGCTGTAAAGTCCCAAGAGGACACATGGAAGAAAAAAATCATGTGCACAAAATTGTTTTTCAAGCATTTCAGATATATTTACCCTCAATATGTAGTATTTGGATTCCCAGTGGGAAAAAGACTGTGCATTAATATGATACATCGGCTACAGAGCAAAACTGAGTCACTTTTGGCTCAGTCTGTCATCTGTGGTGAATTGGGTTGATTTTCATTTTTTCTTTTACTTTAACTTAATTTAAGCATAAAAATAACTTTAAGAAATGTAAAGAATGACAGTGGCCTCATGACTCCCTAACCAGGGCTTGGACACCCACTTCATCTAAGTCTATACAACCGTGCTAACTTTTCAGAAAATTTGTACTCTTAGCTCTTATAAAGTATCTAAATCTCTAGAATAATATAAATCATATACACTGAGAATTTAAATTTATATTAACAGGAAGCTAAGAAGAAGGTGGTCTGGCATTTTTTATTTTGCTGCAGTCTTGTAGAATAAAATTGACCTTTATCCTTTCAGAATTCTACAGTCAATGCCTTATTCCATTTTCATCTTATGCCCAAATTAAACTCATTTAATTCTCAGAGCAAGAGAATAAAGCAAATATTGTTAAACATGATCTATAATTGGAAAAATCAACTACATCAGAGAGTTAAAGTGAGTCAATTAACTTACTTAAATTTTTCCTTCTGGTATATCTCAGAATTAGTGACTCCAATGTCCATAGACAAGACCACAAAAATTGAATCAGCTGAGAACCCCATTACCAGAAAACACCTTCTACTGAAACAACATAAAACCTTTATTTATTCAGAAATAGTAACTAGGACCAATCCATAGGATGTATTACTAAATATACCCTAAGAAATTTCAGGCTAAAGCCAACACCAAGGAAGCAGTCCAGGCCATCAGCAGAGGAACCTGTGATGTATAACAGGTTCTTACAGGTTTCATCTATAAATGTGCTATTCAAATCTTCATCTTGCTCACAACTTTACATTTATGATCAACCAAATTTTTCTAAAACTTTAAATTTTATTCTATATAAAGATTAGAAGTAATATTGTAGACTTTTATTATTTTTATCATTTCTTGTCACTTATTCACTTATTTTTTATTTATTTATGGGTTTTTGAGACAGGATTTCTTTGTGTAGCCTTGGCTGCCATAGAACTAGTTCTGTAAACCAAACTGGCCTCAAACTCATAGAGATTCGCCTGCCTCTGCCTCCTAATTGTTGGAAATAAAGGTATGTGCTATCATCACATACTTATTTTTAAAGTAATATTTTAAAATTATTTGAGAATTTTATCTTATTCATGTCTACTCTTCTAATTTCTTTCTATTATGAGGATCACTATCATTGTCAGGTACAAATGGCCATGAATTCTGACAGCTAGAATAATTAAGAGTTTGACAAGATATGCCCATAAGTGTACCAATGGCATGCTGCCATGAGTAGGTTTAACCAACCAGTTTCTGATTGGATTTAAGGCTCATTTCTCAAGAAGAAACTCATAATGATTCTGTAAAACTAGCCAAGATGCCATGGTTAGGGAGATCATATACCTCATCAAATGTTTGCTATTACTTTGTTAAATGGACTTAGGGTCAAATTACTTTCTAAATACTTATCTCTATCTCCAGAACTTTTTCGTATCTTTGCTTACATTTTACTGATCATAGGCAGGGTCATTCAAAGTTTGTAAGTTATGAAAGTTTTATATAATTTTTCTAGGAGATAATAGTATTTATAGGTTGTCATGTGTAGGAACACAAGGGGTAAAGAGCTTCATTATTACTAAGTGTATTGTCATGAGCTTCTGTAAACAGCATTATTAGCGGCCATTTGTCATAGGTCACTGTGTGCAGGCACTATGTAGACTGCTTTGTATATCTAGTCAGGTTTTATTACGAATAAAAGCTTTTGGGTTTTGTCACAGGTAAATTTAAAGGAAATGAATCTCTTCATTAAATAGGTTAAATAAATTTACATAAGTAGTTCCTGATTCAAATCTCTTAATTTGTAGGCGTTACTTATGTAGCCTTTCACAATCTAATAGACCTAGGCCCAAATTCCAGTGCTTGGAATGTTAGGGTAAACAATAAATTAGCTCAAAGGGCTTTGCTGTTGAGGAGACTAGACATGACCACTGTGGGATAACCAAGTCTGCTAAAGCAGAAGCTTTTTGTTGTATGGCCCTTATCTGTCTTTGAAAGGAATTCAGTTGAGACCAAAAGAACTGAATAATTAATTGCCAATGTGAGAAACCATACAAATAAATCAGCATTTGACATAGCAAGTGTGTAATGGTCAGAAAGACATTCAAGACATTCTAGACTGTGCAAACTGTCCTAATAAAGAATTTCTGAAAAACAGGCTGTTCCTTTAAACAGAGCAACACTGGCTAGCCCCCAGGGGAACTCATTCACTGTGGATCCTCTGGGAAGTCATTGGCCTATCAGGGAAAACTATCCCCATCAGGGGAAAATGGCTGGTGCCTGACTCAAAGACCTGACATTCTAACAGTTTTGATCTGCATGTGGAAATGCTGACCTTTCACAAATGCAGACTTAGTAACACATCTTGAGTTGGGTCATTCTGGAAATTGTTTCAGCCAAGCATTGATTCATCTGATATGTCAAAATAGAGCATCTCCTTTTCATTATTTTTAGGGGTTTTGTATGTTTCCACATTTTCTTCCTTATGTATCATTAGCAAATTATTGAATTACTTGGCTCTGTCTTTGTCTCTGTCTATCTCTAAATATTTCTCTGTGTCTCTGTTCTCTCTCTCTCTCTCTTTGTGTGTGTATGTGTGTGTTTGTGTATGTGTGTGTATGCCCCTTTCCCAAAGACCTAGCTTAGCTCTTGGGCAATGCTTTCTGGAGAAAGGCTAGGGGTAGAGGAGGTCACTGTGGTCCTCACTGCGTCACTGGCACAGACAGATGGAAAAGCTCACAGATCAGCTTCTCAGATAGTGACTCAACCCATTCTTGGTTTCTAACTTTCCAGGAACTATAAATAGATTCTATTTTTCCCTTTCTAATTTACCAGGGAATTTTTCATCTTACATATAAAGGATAGTCTCAGACAGACAAGCATTTGTTTATATAAATCACTACTTAGTATTTCTCATTTTTAACCCATGTACTTTATATGGATTATAGTACATAATTTATATATTTTATTCTAATACCTAATTCCCATCCTGAGAACTATATCTCCCATATATATGATAGCTGAATTCCAAACTGGGCTTAAGTAATTATTTAAAGTAAATTGGTTTATCTCTTCAAGGATTCAAATGTTCCTCTTACTAAGAATTCAAGCTCAATTTTGTTATTTCATCACAGAAAAACACACAATGAAAGAAGAAAATATTGGCTAGAAAAGAAACCTTTCTAGGTCTGTGTGAATAAAACTTCATATGTCTGTGAATTTCATGTGGTGAAAGCGGGTGAAGCAAAAAATGAATCCAAATAATCAACCTAAGATGGAAAAATAACTTTCATGTGTATTTTCAGCTACATCTCTCCATCTACCATTACCTCCAACTCTCCTTTCATCTCCATGGCTTCCCTACATGCTTCAGTAAAGACTGGAACCTTTGCAATGGAAGAGGAATATGGATAGAAAAAATTGAGTGGCACAAGTATGTTATGAGTATAAATGCTCAAAGAATAGTCCAGAGCTTTATCTGAGGAAGTTCTCAGAGCCTCCCTGATGTAGCAACGGTAGAGACCTGTGGCTGACTACACCAGTCTGCACCAGGCTTCTTGATCCTTCCACAGCTATCAACAACTTTGACAGCTACACTAGAAGAGAGGCAAAAACAATCCTTCTTGTGTAACATTGATCCATTGGCACAGACTAGAAGAACTTTGTAATTTAGGGAAAAATATTTTCTAGCCAAAAATTATCTCTGGCCCATCTAAGAGTCTCTCAGCAAAACTTGGGGAGGGGCTGATAACGTAAAGAGGAATACACCCTCATGAGACTTATACTTGTTTCTCATGGAAAAATCACAGATTTGGAGGCAGAGCAGCCTTTGTATTTACAAGAAAGTTGCAGAGCCAAGACACTAACCCCAGCCATTTACAGCCTTTGGTGAGAGGTATTTGGGGACTTAATAATACTGGAATTCTCAACTCAAAAGGCTTTCTTCAATATCAGACCCTTAGACTGGGTTCTGTGAACAGTTTTTATACAAGTGGGCAAAGCTAAATAATAAATTTGGTGGGAATGTGGATCTTTGTACCACAGAGAGGGCATGCTGATTTTGTATTACACATGGCATTACAAATTAAACAAAACAAAAGTGAGGTAGGAACTCATCCTGAACCAGCGAAATATTATTTTTTATAGTTTTCATTGTTTCAATGGTCTCCTTTAAAAAAACTTTTTGAAGCTTGCATGTTATTGATAAACCAAAGTTTCTGGCATCTGCCCAAGAACTAATGACCAAAGACTTTCTCTTTCACTCATCAATGGCCTGAATACAGTAAAATTCACAATGCTCCAATTACATACTTAATCTGTGTTGACTGTCAACACATCTCCTTATCTGAGGGGTCATTCCACAGCTTTGAGAAGTCTCACTCACTTAATATCCAGCGAGCCCACAACAAAATAGCTTTCTCAGGAGTGTTTTATATGTTTTTCCTTCCTTCTACCTATCTGTACCTTCCTTTCAGTCCAAAGAAAGTGAGTTGTTTTGATGGCTTACTAGGTGAACTGATTAGGATAAGGATTAAAATCTAATTCCAAGGAAGGCACTGATTTGTCTTCACAGGGAAACCTCATCCCACATTATTCCAGGTGTTCCTCCTTCCTTATTTATTTGCCATTGATAGAATGGTGGATATAATAACATGTTTAAGATCTCAGGATTTGGGTGTCATTGGCTTCGAATCTCAAATGTTCTCCTTATACACTTTGTGATCTTGGAAAATGGTCTCTGCTTCTTTGAATCTTTGTCTTGTCATCTAAAAACTCAGCTTAATAACCTAGTACTACATTGTAGTTTGTTGGTAAAATAAAGGAAGAATATTATCAAGTACTAGTTTTTGTGTATGGAAATGTTTAGCAATAAATAACTTAGTATTTTCTTAATACTAAAACACAATGCTTGTTAGAAATGTTCAACCCATGGTAGGATGGCTACTGTTAAGAAAGCCAGGATTAAGAAACAGAATGGGTCCTGTATGAACACACAGTTCAAACTAACTTGTAAGAGACAACAACTGGGGAAATGGAAGGTATTGGGCATCAGAGAGTGGGCAGAGATCTAGAACAAGAAGGATTTGGGCTCCTTTATCTAGAGAAGGTGTAGCCTAAACAAATCAGAGGTGGGATACAGCATCCATCCTGACCACACTCAAGGCAGCACACAGACTCACCAGTCACTAACACATTGAAAAGCTTTACTCCAGAAAATGAGGCACAGTTAGTGTCAGATTCTGTCTTCCAACAGGGTTGGCTTGATGCTAGATGACCAGTTACTGGATTTAGACTTTCCTGGCTAAAGTTGGCCTAGAAAGTAGAGATAAGATTGGACCTGTAGGTAGGTGTTTAATGGTCCCAGCTGCCATAGTAAGAAGCCAAGCTGATCATTATTCCATAAACATTTACAGTTGAATCTCCACCGCCGAAAAGGAACACCAATAAAATATCTACAGCCTGCCTTCGGGCTTTCCACTAGCCCCACATCTCCAGCCAGATCTTGCTCACTATGCTTAGCTACACTGCAGTGCATATTTCCAAGCAGTACTTACTCTGCATCTTCTTCACTGGCTTTTGATTGTTTCTTTCTCATCTACAGATCTTGCTCACTATGCTTAGTTGCACTGCAGTGCATATTTCCAAGCAGTACTTACTCTGCATCTCCTTCCCTGGCCTGGTTGTTTCTTTCTCATCTACATTAGCTGATGTGGCAGTTGGATGCAGCTTCATCTGGACACCAATCCCCTGGAAACTGCCCACTCACATATTAGCTCTAACTTTCAGGATCTCAACTCTGGGCATTAAGCCAGTCTCTAATTCATATTAGAAAAGAGGTTAAAAGGGATCTGGGCAAGGGCATTGCACTTGGGGGCAGAAAAATTAGACTTGAGTCCAAGGTATGTGTGTAATGTTAGTTCAGCTTTTTGTAATAATAACTGGCTGAACTCTTAATAACTAGTATTGAATCTTCATAGAGCCCTAGAATTAATGATATGCTCACCATTAAATAGTTAAGGAAACTGAGGTACAGAGAGAAGTGAACTGCTCATGGTAGCAAGGTGAGTGTTGGGCTAAAAAGTGAATGCCTCATTGCTTCCTGTCACTTTGCTTAGGGGACAGAATAGTAGAAAGGCCAGTCTTTATGGGATGAAAACTCTAGAGTCTAAGAAACCATGAAGCATCATGGGAAACAAGAGAGGGGGACTCCATGTATTACACAAATATAGAGCATCTCTATTTGTTCATGTTTTCTCTGATCAATATTTAGTTGTCTTCCAGTGGTTTGGGTAACCAAAATGCATTATATATTTTCTCTATATCTATCACAAAGAATCAGACTTACGTTTGGGCACATGCTTATGCTCTTAGCACTTGAGAGGACAAAGCTGAGGTTGGAGATGCAAATGACCTCAGGAACTCAGGATCAGCCTAAGACATGTACTAAAATTATGTCTTAGAAAAAATACTATCAAGATGACTGAGTGGTGAGTTCAATCCCTGACAGTTAGATGATAGAGAGAAATGACATCACAAATTGTCCTGCATCTCCATAAAGTAACCCCCAACTCACACTCCTATAAACACACAATAACTAAATTGAATGGGTATTAAGATGGGGTCTGTGTAACCTAAGGTTCTCAGAACAGCACTTGAGCAGGAAGTTAAGGTGAGGGGCGTCCACACTGCTGGTCATAGGACAAAGCTAAAAGGCTTTCAAGGACTAAGGTCCTTGGGGGACGACATTCAGGGATATAACCTGGACTATTGGTCCTAGAGCAGAAGCAGCAGTGAGGCCCAAAGATAGACTCATCCACTCTACTGGTGCCCCACCATAGAGAAAGAACTGGGCCAAGCTCAGTCTTTAAACCCTCATCCCCAGGATAACATGTCAGCCATTCTTAACACTGTAACCTTTGCTCTTTGTGATATTGCCTTGGATTTTCCTTTCTGATGTACTTAGAACCTTTTTATTGACAGGTGCTGTATGTCATATTTTCATTCTCTTGCTGTGACAAATACCACACCCAAAACCAACTGAGGGGAGGAGAGAGTTTGTCTTATACTTCCAAGGCACAGTCTTGTCAAGTCAAGCAAGAACATAGGCAGAAAACATGGAGGAATTCTGCCTGCTGGCTTGCTAAATAGTTCGTGCTTAACTTTCCTTATGTATAACCTGCTTAGGGTTAGTTCTGTTCAGGGATAATACTCCCACAGTGGGCTGGGCTACCCTACATCAATTAGCAGTTAAAAAATATTTTACAGACATGCTCACAGTCAAATCTGATCAAGGCAATTCCTCAATGAAGGCTTTCTTCTGAGGTGACTCTAGGTTGCTTCAAGTTGGCATCCAGATTTTCTCTGTGTATTTTAAGTATTACTCATCTCACTTTATTACCAGAACCAGAATATCCAAACAAAGACACCAGCTTCCTACATTGTGTTTCTTCTCATTATAATTTATCTCTTACTAGGACATGGGCAAAGTCACTCATCCTTCCCATGCTCATGGAAAGTTGTCAGAGAGATTTGGTTGTTCATGAGAACCTTGTAAAACTGAACCATGACTAACAATGCAATACAGTTGGAAAGACTAAAAGTACAAATATTATTAAATTATCACACAGTGATTTTACCAGGGACATGGCCCACCAGGTCAAGAAAAAAGCTTTTTCAAAAGTCTAGAAATTTCACTGCTCCTTGGTTTCAATCCTGCCCTTTTCCTGAAAAGTAAGGTACTGCCCCTTCTATCAGCATAAGTGAACAGTATCTTTTATAGAATTCTCTTGTCTATTCTAAAAGTCAAGTTTACTTAAACACATTGTGTTTTTAAAGTGTGTGTATACTTATACAACAGTGATGCTCACTTTTAGTGCAGTCTGCTTTCCCATTGTGGGACTGTGCCACCATTTATTTAACCAATCTAGAAAAATCTTGAACTAATCTTTTGCTGGAGACATATATGGGGGGTTGGGGAAAGCACATACATAAGAAGAAACTTCTAGGTCAGAATAAGGTACAGTTTTAACAAATATTTCTAAACACTTTTCCTTAAAATGTGACATCACAATTCACAATCGGTGAATCAGACTCCTAATGCCATACACACACACACACACACACACACACACACTCCTCAAAGCTAGGTATTGATGAGTTTATGTTGATTTGTTCTCTGTCCTGGCAGATGTTAGCAGAGTCTCATTATTGTTCTCATTTGCATTCCCTGTTTGCTAATAAAAACCAGCACCCATTTATGTTTCCAAAAGAGAACTAGAGTTTATTAAGAAAATGTTTAGTTTATGTGCTTTAGTGTATTGCTTGCATGTATGTCTGTGTAAGGGTGTCCCCTGGAACGACACAGTTGTGAGGGTACTGGGAATCGAACCCGGGTCCTCTGGAAGAGCAATCAGTGCTCTTAACTGCTGAGCCATCTTTCCCCCTTTCTGGACCACATCTGCTTAATTATGATTGACCGACAGACACTGCTTCATTATATATACTACTCCTTGTCCTTAGCCTAGTTCTTCCACTATTTAAACCTGAAGTTCATGCCTGTATTCCAAAAACAAATTTGGAGTGATGGGAAAAAGTCACTTCTCAGCACATTAAGTATTCCCTATCCTTTTGAAATTACACACTCTGTAACTGAGGTTTGGGAAGAGTAGTCAAGCCTAACCCACTGTGGATGCCAAAGTATGGACTTTGTCCTAAAACACCACTTCTATCATGTATTTCTTGATGGGAACCCAATATGAGTCAGAAGTTTGCTGTGACAAATAGCAAACAAAACAATCAAACTTGAGTTCAAGCATCTTTTATCTAAGCCCACCAGTGTAGAGGAAACAGAGAAGAAAGAAGCAGCCAACACCATGGGAATGTAATATGTGGGGCACTAGAGTACATTCAACAAGACAAAAGATAGTCCAAGGTTTTCTTTTCAATAAAAGTGGCAAGAAAAACATGCAGAGATGAAAAGGAAGAGATCAATACCATGGGTAATTTATTAAGAAGTAAGAGATCAACAACGAGCAGGTAGTTGGTTAACTTCATTTAGATACTAAATTAGAGAAAGGTAAAGATTGAGTGCAGGGATGTTTATGTAATAGAACTGGAAATTTGGCCAGTGAGTATTTAATGATAATAAAGAAGTATTTTAGAGTCATAATGGTATATTAATTCTTTGAAAACACAGAGACTTCGAGGCTGAAGACCACTGATTCTCCTTCCAGACTACTCAAGTTTGATTCCCAGCACTTACATGTTGGTGTGAAGCCATGAGTAACTCCAGGTCCTGGAATAGCTCTGGAGAAACTATGATATCTGGGATTTACTTCAGAATATGTGAATGTGGGTTTGGCCATGGAAGATCAATTATAATGTATTTTTCTTTTATTCATTTTATTTTATCTATTTATTGATAATGTCTTTTATGTAGCTCAGGCTGGCCTTGAAATCATGGGCTTCCTGCATTAGCTTCTTACATGCTGGAATTGCAGGAATGTGCCACTATACCTGCAAAAAACAATGTCCATAATATTTCTGCAAAGACTATCGGAGTCTCCAACTTGCATTTGATATCATTTATTAAACAGGGAACCAGCAGTTCCTTCATTAGTTGAGTAAATTATATTGATGTTCTAACTTTTTGAACCACTTTGGCTGTGCATATTATTCTTGTACACTGTGAAGATTTGTTGCTCGGGGCTGGAGAGATGGCTCAGCCATTAAGAGCACTGACTGTTCTTCCAGAGGACCTGAGTTCGATTCCCAGCAACCACATGGCAGCTAACAACTATCTGTAATTCCAAGATCTGACACAGTTATACATGCAGGCAAAACACCAATTCACATAAAATGAAAATAAATTTTTTTTTAAAAAAAGAAAATGTTTAAGTAGATCTATAGGTTCAAGTCTTTAAGTATGAATGTTAAAAAAAAAATAGAGGGATATGTGGGAGGGTGCCAGCTTTGCAGAGAGAGTTTAGTCTGGATTTAAGCATTCTTTGAGGCATTCTTAATTACTTGGGTGTCTTCATATGCTGCCTTTTTTTCTGCACATTTTTTTTAACTAAATTATTTACTTATCTCCACTGAGTAATGTGAGGTTTTTATATTATTTTTATATAAATAATACAAATACATATAAAAATCTAACCCTCTGTCAATGTATCTGTACAAACAAGTCTGTCAAATAAACACTGAATATTTTTCTGGCTTTGACCTTTCCCTGTTTGCATTTTTGTACACCTACTCTAATTAATCTGTTCAGCACTCTGTTCCTTTAGTAGTTTAGTGTCCTATATAAAAAAAAAATATTTGCTCAATCTAAGATCATGAACTATCTTCTTCTCTCTCCTTTGAAACCTTTATTGTTTTATCTCTTAATTTAAGATATGGAGTGTGGTAATTTTGATATATCCTCTAAGAATTAAAGCTTGCCTGGCAATCAGAGAGCAGAGTCAGCCACAGAGTTAGTCATAGAGGTCAGGTAGTTGTGACTCACATCTTTAATCCTAGCACTAGGGAGGTGGATACAGGAAGTGCTATGGCTGGGCAGAGAAAGGACGATAAAGAAGGAGGGGACAGGAGTTTGCTCCTGCACTTCCCCTTTCCTCCCTTTTGGCTGAGGACTCAGAGCATTAATCTGAGGCTTCATAGAGACAGGATCTACCCCTTTCAGCCTGAGGATTCAGCAATGGTGAGAAGTTTCTCTAGTGGCTTGTTCCTCTGGTTCTCTGATCTTTATTTAAGCTTTACTATATTATCTGGTTCTAGGTTTTTCTTATAAGACCAAGAGGACTCATGAAACAACAAATAGGTGTAGAACTGATTTTGTCTATATCCTAATGAATAAGTAATCTTGATATTTTATCTGTGCTTGTATCCAATTAATCCAACATTGCTTAATGAATTTCCTGGACCAGCTGGCATCATCTGAACACCATAGCTTTGCGATCCTTCCCCTGCTCTACTCTGTCCACTCTGTCATACACAGTCTGGTCTGTTTCTAATCTGTCTGTCTAGTTCATTGTTTATCTCCCCTCCCAAAACTGTCACCAGATTCTCATAATTACCTGGAAGAGTCAGTTTCAAACACGTAGATTTTCTGTGAATTTTAAACTTTTCTTAGCTTTTTGCATTACAGTGTGCATTTCAGAATTAAATTGTCAGTGTGTGCCCGGTGGTGTCAGAAATGATTACAGCAATTCAGCAGATTGTTTTAATTTTATGGGCTAAGCTGGCACATCATTCCTTCATGCCACATTTGAGCATCAGCCTGTCTTGCACACAGTCAGTGTTCATGTCCACATCACAGTCCAAAGGACTTCCTCTAAGGGTTGCTACACTCTCTTCTCTTCAGGTCCCTGGATAAATTGGGCAATGGGTGACAACATTGTTGTCATCAAAGCTTCTAGTCCCTTCCTTCTTAAAAAAGATGTATTTAGCAAAGGCTCCTGGCTTCTTTTTGTGAGTTATTTCACCTTTCTCCCATCTGTCAATGAAAACAGCAGCCAAAAGATTGTTGACTTTAGACAAACCTCCAAACTCTTTCTGAACTCAGCAGCAAGAACATAGAGCCAGGCTGTTCTCCTTTCTTCAACCTTGAACTCAGAAGCCTGCTGTTTTTCCACTTTTATCTCTGGCCTTTGATTGAAACCTCAACATAAAATCCTCCTCCTCCTCCTCCAAGGAGCCGGGGAAACCACTGACTTTGGGGTCAGGTTCAAATCCAGCTTTGACATTTATGAGCTTTGCTTGGGGCAAAGAGTGTGATGAGGAAGTTATGCAGAATAACCATACCTCCAGCTCCCAGCATGGAGCCTAATACTAAGAATGTCTTGTTCACTGCTACATTTCTTGCCATGTCCTCTGTGTCCCTTTAACAAACTTAGGTTAAGAATCTCCAGTTTTTGTCCTAATGTTCCCTAATCAACTGTCCTCATTCTTAACCCCATCATCTCCCCTCCCTTCCTGTGGGCACATTATAAAATGTCAATACTAAATACTTTGGTGATTACCATCTCTTGAGTCTTGCTGTATAGTATGGTTGGCCTGAAAGTCACTGTGAATACCAAGCTGAGCTCAACTTCACAACAATCCTCCTGCCTCAGTCTCCCTGGCACTGGGATTACAGGCAAGTGCTGCTTTCCAGGCTTCACTACTACTTGAGAACTATGTTCTTTCACGTCTACAATTCTAATTGTAGAATATATTTTTGCATACTTACCTCCTTCTAATATTTATTATATTTTGATTTATGAGTATATACATGTGTACATGCATGTCTGTGCTTGTGCCTGTAGTAGCCAGAATGATTCTCCCAGAGCTAGATTTACAGGCAGCTGTAAGATGCCTCCCCTGAGTGCTGGGAAGAAAGCTGGAGTTCTCTGAAAGAGCAGTCTATGCTCCGAACCACTGAGTCATCTCTCCAGCTTCTTTTCCTTTGCTTTGCTGTTCATAGTTCTGTTACATCTTTTCTTTTCACAGCTAAATACTTGTTTTTGTTCTTGTATGTGAAGCACTTTCTATGTCCACTGTGCTTGGGTCAATAGTGATGGATTTATCTAACTATTCTTTATCAATTAAAAACATTGTTCAGGTATCAGTGTAAGAACCTGAATGATCAGAAAAGTGTTGAAGAAGCTACCAGGGACATCCTATCTCTTTCATTTCTCCAATCAAAATGGCCAAGACCCTCTCTAAGCCCCACCTTGCTACTTCCTGTCTCTCTGTTTGTTTCCAGTCCTTCCAAACCTCCATGGTTAATTTTGGTCAGCCAGTAGCTAGCTCTGCCCTCTGATTCAAAACAAACTTTATTGTTAGTCTTGGAAACATCAGAACGCAATCATTTAGATATCACACAACACAATACAATACACTGCCAATTCAGCCAATTGGACTGACATTCCTGACCTTATGGCCTTGCTTGGCCACAGGTACCACTACACTGCCTCACCAGCTCTTCTGTGCAATGGAACAGCATCCTCATACTATAGAGCCCTGATTGATGGGAATGAGGCTCTGTTTGAAGCTAACTCAAGAATGTGCCTACTACCACTCACCTAATATACCTCCCAAAATGTTTCTCTTACATTTATGCTATGCACAGAGCCATTTTCACATTTGTTCTGCATTCAGGAACATGTCCCTGAAACATACACCAGGAAAAACATGAAAGAAATCTTCCCCGTCCATGATGGAGGCCATGACCAAGTCAGCTTACTGGTTACACTCTTCCCTCAGGACAGGAGCTTTCACTGAAGAACCTTAAATTCATGCTACAAAGATGCACCTGGCAGACAAATCCACCCAGATCTCAGAGGCTCAAATGTCTAACTTAGCTGTGGTCAAGAATGAGCTCTACAGAGGACCTCATAACACTGTCAAGTGTAGCAAAGAGAAAAGTCCTTCCATATTATATTAACACACTCAAAATGGAGGAATGTGGCTTAGTGTTTTTTCTCCCCAGACACAGCTGGAATTCCCTCCCATTCAACCCTCCTTCTAATGTATGGGGAGCAAGGCTTTGCCTCACATTATTTTCCTTTCAAAGTTGCTTTACATTCATACCCATATACTTATCTGATGTCCTGTCTTCACCAGAATATAAATCTTCCAAACATGATTGTATTTTTAAGACATTCATTTCATGGTTTAGTAAAGAAAATTCCTCCCCCAAAAGATTTGCCCTCTAACTAATCAGCAAATAGCTGCAAAGCCATGCCTGCTGTGCAAACCCCAGTTCCAGTGCTCAGTCTGGTCCCCTGCACTCCCAGGTGTCTCATCTCAAACTCATCAGGTCTCTGAAGAGCCCTGTGTTCTGAAACCCAGAGCCACAGCTGTGGTGGCCTGACAACTGCAGGGAACTGGAGAGACAGGGGAGTTAGGCCACATCAGCATTCATGTTTAGAAGTGGAGACACAGCCCAGGACTTCCTGAGGTGAGAGGGGAGGGAAAAGGCCAGTAGCCCCATCTAATGCCCTGGACTTTCGTTTTGAATCTGTATGAGTGATGATATCTTGCCCTTAGGTAAGTTGCCACAGTTATAATAAGATTAAAAGTGGAGTTTCTGAATTAAGAATCATAGCATAGAAATTCTGATTTTGTATAGCTATTATATCACTATTATTATTATATATTCCAAATACGAGCTCACTATTAGTCAACAGAGAACAGAGTACAGTGACATCTTCAGTGTGAGCTATGAAATCATATGATCACTGAAGGAAACAAGCAAACCAAAGTGAAAGAAATAGAAGTTCCAGCATTAAGAGAGGGACTTGTTTAAAGCCAGACTGGAGAAGCTCAGCGTGCTAGATTATTCCAGCAGGATGGGGGAAGTAAGAAACTCATTTCCAGTCTAGGATACTGAGATCATAAGTCATATTTCCAGAACTACCTGAAGGTTGATAAAGAGAGGACTCATTCTTCATTAAAAATGTACCTGCATCCATTTTATGCAAGTGAATGAATGAAATACCAGTTACATGTGTCAACACACACAGGGAAAGTCATACTCAGTACCCCAAATGTAAATTCAATTTTAAAATGGAGCTTTAAAAGAAATATTCAAACCTTCTCAAAACTAGATCAAAAGATCAAGTGTCACCACCACACCAGGCACTTACTAGGTCAGAATGTGGTATGATATAATGTGATGAACCCCAAGCCCTAAGTTTTAAATCCACTTCTGTTATAATAAATAAACTGGTCATTGTGAGCAACTTTATTATTGGTACAATTAGCAAAACACTCTGGTATTACTCCATGATAATCAGAAAAATGATTGTATTTCATTGATCAATAGAATCAATGAAAATGGAGCTACAAGATCCCAAGACCATTTGAGAAATGCAAACATAAATACTAGTACATAACTGAAGATCAGCAGACAGGGTTAGCACATGTCAGCCCTCTAAAGATGAGTTATATACATTTCTTTGACCATTGGTATTCTTAAAATTGTTTGTTGGTAAAGAATATCAATCATTCCAGGTTTAGGCTGCTAAACTAGTAAAAATTTGTCAAATACAAAGAAGAAATGATGCCAATTCTACACAGATTCTTGCAGGGAAGAGAGAAAATGGCAAGGCCTTCCAGCTCATTTGCAAAGGGAATATCCTGAGCAAAACCCAACAAAGATATTGAAGCAAAATTGGTAGCAACTTTCCATATGATAATGGCAGAAACAAAATAAAAATCTCAACAAAATGCAAAAAATACAGTCAGCAACACATAAAAACCAAAATACATCATAAAAAAGTAGAGATCATCCTGGGAATACAAGGTTTATTCAACATACAAAAATCAATTTAATACATGTATTTATATGTACATATGTATATGCCAACATTCAACCAACTGAAATTATAATTTTCAAAAGTATAATTTGGAAATGACAAATATAAAACATAAAATACTTAGAGATGGGTAAATCATCACAAATCCAAATGTGTCGGGAGAAACTATCAAACTGATTGAGATAATAAAGTTTAAGATCACAAGCTATCTTTTTTAAAGGATTATTATGAATCTATAAAATCAAAGCAATGTGATCTTTGCAGAAAAATACCTACTTTGATTAAAATATAGAGATCAAAAATAGGCCCACATGAATAAAGTCAAGTGAATTTTTTAAAATCATGTGTCCACCAATTCAATTAGAAAGAATAATCCCCTTCACAAGAATGCTGGAACAGTAAACATGTAGATAAAAAAATTTAATCTGTAGTTATGTGACTTTTTATATCATATGGTGACCTATATGCATACACTAGAAGAACATATCAGAGATAAACCTTTGCAGCCTTGAGTTTTGTATTTCTAGAATACAAAAATATAAATTATAAAAAGAAATCACAAATTGGACTTCATCAAAATTGAAAGTTGCTGTGCTTACAGGCTTTGCTAAGGAAATGAGAATATAAACTTTAGAAGACTTGCAAATCAAGTATCTATTAAAGACTATTAAGGGTACCCAGGGAACCAGCGAGATGGAGCAGGAGGTAAAGATATAGGCTACACAAGCCTGATGAGCTGAATTCAGTCTCCACGAAGACATCTTCTGATCTCCCTACAGGCACCATGCCATGCCATGACCCCAACACTAGTTATAACACATAAACAGACAATAATAAATAACTTTCAATAGATAAGGGTATAGTACATCACACACTTGGTGTCTCCCAGCACTTACGAGGCAGGGGCAGGCAGATCTCTATAAGTTTGAGGTCAGAGTGGTCTATATAAAAAGCTCAAGGTCAATTAAATTGCATAATGAGATCCCATCTCTAAATAAATAAATAAATAAATAAATAAATAAATAAAGTTTAAGAAAATATTTGACTATCACATCTCAATTATAAGAAAAAGCTAATACTCTGAAGACTTAATAAAATATCTGATAAATAATTTATAAAATAAAATATATATATGGAAATTAACACATTGAAAAGATGTTTCCCATCATTAACAAAATATAATGCTGCTGCACAATTTTTACAAAAAATTCCCATTTTTATCATCATTTAAGACAAATGCAATAATATTTTCTTTGCAAAACACCATACGGTGCCAACAAAAAGGCTTAGCTGGTGAACCTGAACTCAATCCTCATATGACGGAGGGAGAAATCTGTTCCCTGAAAGCTGGCCTCTGATCCTCAGACCTTCTCACACATACCCTCACACATACACACTAAATAAGTAAATAATAACTTTAACTATACACAAATATTTTCAGCTACTTTAATCATAATTACAAAATTGTAAACAACACAAGTGACTTTCAGCTGGGAAGACTAAGCATGAATCAAAGTTCTGGAAGCCTTTGAGGAAGCACCTGGGGAGGCTTAGGCCACTGGGGATGTGCTCTTCATCAGCAGTGTGTTCCTCTCTGCTTGCAGGTCACCACAACAGGAGTTCGCTGTGCTACTTCTTGCTCCCATCATGATGCAATTGTCCAAAAATAATGGTGCCAGATGACTGGAACTTCTGCAATCATGAATTTAAAGGAACATTCCCTCCTTATAAGTTGATAGCCTCAAGTATTTTGATACAGTAATGGAAAGGTCACTGATATAACTATATGTAATAAAAATGAATTCATATAAAAATAGAAAAAGATGGAAAGCTTTGCAGGTGACAGAAACAGAATTCTTATTCAGGATCAAAAAAATCTCTGCCAAAACAAATAGTTATTATAATTAATTATTAATAAATACAAGATATTGAGTAACTAACCAGGAAAACACTACGTTAATATGAGCAGGAATGGCACATCTTGAAGCAACCTTCCCTGACTATCCAACAACACAACCAACCAGAACTGATATAAGCAAACATTACTTCTAGAATGTTCCTGCCATATACTAGAGCTCAAGAAAGCAGATCAATTAAAACTGAGAAATGTGTAACAATAAAATTAGCCTGTACACTTCCAAATAAACTGCTTGAGAAAGCAAAGAAAGACTGGATGCTGCTTGTGGTGTCTGACAGACATGTCCACTGGAAAGGAAAGGGAGAAAAGGTTCCTCTTTTCTGGTTTACAGCTTTTCCTTTATTTTTTTATTGTCCTAAATGAAGTTGTCAAAATAATCACAGTTTTAAATGGGGTTGTGAATTGGATACCAGCCTTACATAAATGTTAATTTCCGATATATATGTTTTTGTATTTGTGTGTACTGCATTTGCATGAATGTATGTTTGTCTTTATGTACATAAATACTATATTGTAGTTACATAGGAAGTACACATTGAAATATTTACAAATAATAGAACATCACACCTGTAACATACTCTCTAGTGGAAATAAAAGATAAACAACAGATGGTAGTTGTAGAAAGCACATGAAAGATAAACAGTTCGGATACAGTGAAATGACAGACAGACAAAAGATAGATAGATAGATAGATAGATAGATAGATAGATAGATGGATGGATGGATAGATAGATAGATAGATAGATAGACAGATGATTGGTAGAGAATAAACAGACAAATGATAGAAGACAAGCATATTAAAATGTCAGTAATTAGACTATTATGGTAATGACTAAACAAGATTTCCTTGAACTTTACTTGTAAGTTTGAAAGTATTTACAAATAAAAAATTAAATTGACAAAGGCAGTGTTTTATGCTCCTTCTCCTTTTTATAATGCCTTGAAGTCCACAAGTATCTAAGTAGCATTAGGAACATGTTACCATATTTCCTCATACTTTCTTCGGTGTGTTTCAGGTTTTAAAATTCAGCATGAACACTGCAGTGTGAGTGAGGGAACGCTTCACAGAAGTCATGAAGACTGAGCAGCCATGTTTTTCATTCCTGTGGTCATTAGAAGCTCTTTAATTTGGTCACAGTTCAGAGCTGTAAATATATCTCCCCTTGTGACATACTCATAAAATCTATTTATTAATGGTTTCTTGCATAAAACGTAGCCTGAAGAAAATCTTTCAAGCTGATACCATACAGTACTGGAGGAAACAAAAACTTTACTGGTGAAATACATGAAAGTCAACAGACATTTTGTGATATATGTGTGCATGCCTGAATTACCATCTGAGTTCTTTTATATGAGGCCTGGGTCTGTAATTACTCCTGTCAAGTGTTGAGTTCTAACCCGAATTGCTACCACATTTATTACAGTGGTTAAATGTTGACTTCAGTGTGGGACATGTTCTAGTAATACATGGTGCTGATAATACACGGTTCTGATCTGAAATGAAGCATTCTGCCTTCACTCTGAAGGATCCTTGTGAATGAGGAAACATAAAAATTATGGATATTTTAAAGGTGGGCACATTTTGAGAATGAAGCTTCATGGCTGATTACCTCTGAAATTGACACAAGAACACAAGGTTGAAATGTGCTTTAAAATCTACAGAAGCCAATTAAAAAGGGAAAACGAGTCTAATGCTGTAAAAGTTCATTCTGCTTCATTCCAAATGACTGGACATATGCACCACCCCACACAGGAACCCCAACCAGAGACAGAAGAAATTGGGGCTCCTGAGCCAAACTCTGTTTTTATGTCATTGTTGTTTGGTTTAATTGTTCATTTAAGCATAGAATTTCTCATGCAGCAGTCCATAAATACCAGGAATCCATAATCAAAATAAGCTATGCTTGCTGGGTGTCTGTCTTTTGATTTAGTCTCTGCCTCTCAGACAAACTCTAGGTGGTGGGGTTACACTCGAGGGTGGGAGGGAACTGGTCAGTATCATACTAGAAAATCACAGCACTCATCTCTTCATAAGAAGGCTCTGGAACCATCAAAGACCCTGCGTGTGTCTTTTAAAGAGAAAGGCTGACTTGAAGCATTTCTGAAAGGTTTACTTTTAAAAATGAGTGGAAATTGGTTTTCATCCTAAGAGAGCTCTGAAAAGAAAACCTGTGCTGTGCATCCTTGGTTTCTACCTCACTAGTGTAAAAATTGTAAAAACAAAACAAATGGGAACATATCAACAGCTAGCCCAACAAGTTGAACAAGCCCTGGTTGGATTGTAGGCAGGAATTCTTACATTTTACAGTAAGGTCCAAATCTTCAAGTTCAGCATGTAGCTGAGAGCCCAGCAAGTACATATCACTCATTTTTCTAGCCTCCTTCTAGCATGCTGCCAGATCTCCAGGCTGAAAACCAGGAAGGAGACCTGGCCACGTCAGTGCACTCTGAGTTTTCACTCATTAGAAAATATGTCTACATTCTAGCTACAAAAAAGAAGAAAAGACACAGTCAGGACAGAGATGGGAGGTGTGACTTATATTTAAAACTTAAAAGAAATTAAGTAATGTCCTATGTCTCCCAGGAACCATTAGAACATCATTCAACATTACTGGACAATAACTGGGCTCTAGGCACCAGGTTTTAATCAGATACTATGCTGAGACTGAGTCTTGAGCAGCATGGCCTAATGCTTTCAGATATTATGTTCTCTAACAGCACAATTCTAACTACTGTAGCAGGCTAAACTACATCACAAGAGGTTGTCCACAGGAGGAGAGAGATCAGGGGACAAAGCACAGCTATTTGTAAAATAAGAAAAGTAAAGTCATGATTTTGGTCCCAATAGCATAAATGCCTACCTTTGCTTTAATTCTCTGGTATGACTGTACCAAAATTGTACAAAACTTATCTATGGCATGGCTTATTTTTTTCTGTACAGTGGTGATCTATGCAGTCCTTGAAATCTTCAAGAGTTCTAAACTAACACCAGGTCTTATACAATTCCTAAGTCCTATTGTTTTCATGAATTAACCATTAAGGTTAGCCTACAGGCTACAGTCATGCCATCCCAAAGGCACCCATTCTTGTCTGTTCTCAGGAGGTTAGCATATAAAGCAATGGGTCTCATTATGGCTTCTTTGTACATTTCCTGTATTCTAATTCATTCCCCGTGTCCCCTACCCTTCCTTGTGTCTCTGCTCTCCTCTGATTGGTTTCTCACCTTCTCCCAGATAAGACCTTTTTCATGCCAAGTGGCAGTTAGTGAAGGGACAGGGTTAATTGGCTCCACAGTCTCACAAAAGGTCAACTCAGATCTCAGCCAACATTGAACATTCATTCTGCAGGTGCAAATGTCACTTTAAAATGCTGTGTAAGCCTGATGACAGTCAGTTCCATCTCTCCCAGTGTCCCTGCATGAGAGGTCAGTTCAGACCACTGGGGCTGAGTTTTCTGTCACCAAGTGAAAAACAAAAGCAGGGATCTCCATGTTCAAATATAAGACAAGAGCAATAGAGCATAAAGCCAAACACAGGCCCCTTTTGAGCACCAGGTTTTGCATGATATAGACTTTGCTCCTATTCAGTCAGCCATTGAAGAGACATCATTCTAAACAATGACTGGCCAAAGAATAGCCTTGGATTCCGTCCTGCATGAAAACCTCCAACCCATTTAGACAAGCATGGAGGGTGACTCTAAAAGTTATATCCAACCCAGGTAAATATCTTTATTTTGCTATTTTGTTTGCTGCCATGGGTGTTTTGCCTGTATGTATATCTATGTACCACAGGCATGCCTGGTGCTGGCTCAGGCCAGAAGAGGGCATTGTCATCTGGAACTAGAGTTTCAGATAGCTGTTGATCTCCATGTAGGTGCTGAGAATCAAGCCCAGGTCCTCTGCAAAAACAGCCAGTGTTCTTACCCACTTAATCATTTCTCTTTAAATTGATCACAAAAAGTTACTATCCAAGAGCCAACATTCAATGAACAGGGTGCTACTTTCAAGGGAGCTACCATTTTCTGATACTAAGTGTGTCTAATAAAGTTAAGTGTAGTATAAGCATTAGAAGTTCTAAAAGTAACTATTTTTGGATAATGGATATGAGAGTTCATCTAGATTGTTAAATTCATCAGATCTGAAATCAAGGGGAAACAAGTCTCTGAGCTAATCTATAAGAGCATGTGTAGGAAAGATCAACATGGGGGAAAGCATTTCATGAAGAAAAGGCAGATAGAAGATAGATACATGATAAATGATTCATAGAGAAATAAATACATGACAGATAGACGGTGGATAAATAAGATACACAGATAGATGGATTGATGGATGGATGGATGACTATAGATAGATGAGAGAGATACTAAATGATATAGATAGAAGATAAAGGGATAGATAGAAGATAGTATATAGATGGTAGATAGATGATAAGTAGATGATAGAGATAGATAACAAACAGACATAGACTTAGGACATGGAACAAACATGAATAGACAGATAACTATGAGTTTCTCTGAATTGTCAGCCTAATAGCTGCTTAAATGAACCTTCCCCTTTCTCATCAGACAACAGCACAGAGGTCAGATCAGCATTGCTGGATATAGACATGTGGAAGACATCAGTAGTCAAAGCTAATGTCTCCCATGACAGTACATCAGGATACTGCAGCAGAAACACAATTTTCATGAATCTGGTTTATTCTAATTTTACAACCTTGAGGTCTTTATGTAACACTCAACCCATATTTCTACAAACCCTAAGAAATATTTCACAGTTCTACAACATGCAGGTAAACCTTTCATAACTGATAGAAATAGACAAAACTTAGCTCTGAGGAAAGGATGAACCACCCATGCTACCCAGGTGCCATGTACAAAAGAACATGACAGAAGGAAACTGGAACCACTAGGGAAGTTCTGAGCCCTCATGGTTACCTTTGGCATACACAGTGAGTCAGACACTCAAAACTGAACCACTTGCAGAGTGTTAAACACTCAGTCTGAATGGGCAAGTAACAATGTATTTTAGGAAAGAAACAACTAAAAAGCAATTATCTAAATGAACTTTCCATCCAAGTGAAGGATGAGGATGGGGTCAAAAGTGGCTGTCCACAGACAAAAGAAAAACAGACTAGGGAACACTATGTCTCTAGCTGTCCATTGTGACCTAGCACACACAGGACTGTATGGAGAGGAATTACTAAGTGTTCAGGAGGTGCCAAAAATTCTCAAGGAGATGCCGAGAAACAACAGAACAGCTTCCCACTGTGCTGTCCTGGAATCTCTTGATCCGTAAACTCTCTGAGTCAGTTTTGCCTGCAATGATACCACATGAACACTCCTGGCTTGTATTTTTTTCTTTCCAAACCAGGCATCTGTCTACACATTTTTTGAGGCTCCTCATAAGCAGTCTGCCTCACAGTAGGAGAGGAATAAATGTTCCCTCTTTAAAATTTTTCCACTTAGTTCACTGAAAGCCCAATAAGACATGACTCTTAAATATGTGGATTTCACATAGACTTTATGTTTGTATCTCAATAAAACAGATACAGAGTTGGCCCTGTCGCACAGACTACACCTAGAATCCAACAGACCACAGATTTAAAATGCTTAGGGAATAAGAAAATAACCATTGAAAGAACGCACCTTTTTCTTTGTCACTGTATGACCTAGGCAGCATGCACTGTATAGTAAGTACCATAAGGAATCTGGGGATATTTAAAGCAGGCAAGAAGATGTGTAGGTAATACAGCAATACTGCATCATTTTACAGAAGGAACTTAGACATCTACATATTTGGTAACTGAGGGAGAAGTCCAACCATCAATCTCAATGGATATCAGAGACATCCATAGACATCCATCCACCATGACATAATTTACTAGCAACTCAAGAAATAGAAAGCTGAGGTCAAGGTTTGTGGCACTTGAAATAGAAAGAAGAATATTAGAGGGAGTTTATTGATCATTACTATACCTGCAAGTCCTCAGAACACAAGAAATTTATTACTTCTTAATTGTTACACTCATCTCCCAAGACATATGCTGACAATCTTATCTCAACACCATTTCAAAACGTAATCTCCGTTAATCAGTTTTTGAAAGCCTGGTATACCTAACATGCATGAGGCCTTGAATCAAATTCCCAGAACCCACAAAAGAGATTATATACAAAAATATCCAAGACTGTGTTCCAATAAAATACATATCAATACAAATTCAAATTTTATATTATCTCCATGTATCATGAAGTAGTCTTTCATTTTCTCAACTATATAAAACTGTAAAATTAATTCACATATTTTTCTCCTAAGGTAAAGATCCAATTGGAACATTCTGTTCCCTGGGGCTCAGAAGCAATATCTAATGTCCTACTTTTCACTGTAGCAATAACATGTATCTGTGGTTTAATGTATAATATCCTGACATCTTTTCTGACTAACATAAAGAAAAATTCTGTGGATATTGACTGAACTGCACTCACACAGAACAATGAGCATGACTTTCTAGGCTGACAGGCAAGATGCTCTAATACATAGGGCCTATAATGCAGTTAACCCAGTGGTCATGGCTAACTCTTTGTAACAAAGACTTTAAATAATTTATCTGCAAGAGCCTACTCTAGAGGCTGAGACACCTGGAGGCAGGATACAGGGATGGTATCAGAGGCACAAGATGACTTCAATGCTGCCAGGAAGAGACATGCCAGTGAGGAGTACAGATAGTACAACTGCATTCAAACATTAAAGCCACTTAGTGAGAGCAGTACCGCAGAGTAGATGAATTAGGCACTCTCAACATGCATAGTAGTTGTGGTGACAAAATATTTGATTAAAGCAACTTAAAGAAGAACAGATTCATTTTGGCTCATTAAGAGGATACTTTCATTGCAGTGAGAATGTGAGGAGACAGCTCCTCTCATCTACTAAGACCAAGAATAGGAAAGTTGAGAGCAGACTATGATTAAATACATTTTTCCAAACCCCACCTCCAGGTACCTGCTTCCTAGGCTGCAAGTTCCAAAGTTTGGAGCATCTCTGAACATGCTTAAACACAGGACTCAGGAAGGGGACTGCTTTACATTCAAACCCTCTCAGTAGACCTCGGTGTAAAATTGGGCTGTCAATGTGACAGCTAGTAGGCTGATCTGTTCCACACAGTAACCATGGCCTCAGTAACATTTCCATTTCAGTAAAAAAGACAACACTCTTAAGGAAAACACAGGCCATGCCCTTTGAACTTGGGACACATTCTTTTAAGTAGTAATTTAAAAAGTAATTGATTCAGTAATGCTTAGTGGTATATTTGGAGGCTTGTTTGCCTATTAGTAGGTCAAGAGAGACCTGGGAGCAGTGGACAAAGGGGAAGAAGCAGGAGGCAGAGAAGAAACAGGAGAAAAAGAA